>JAAAKO020011893.1:0-55569 GCA_010015015.2 Bolitophila cinerea | reverse complement strand
AATTGTCTTTCGACGAATTGTTTTCTATGAATTGGTTTCTATGAATTGTCTTTCTACGAATTGTTTTCTACGAATTGTTTTTCTACGAATTGTTTTCAACGAATTGTTTTCTATGAATTGTTTTCTACGAATTGTTATTCTATGAATTGTTTTCAACGAATTGTTTTCTATGAATTGTCCGTAAATCGAATACGGATCGTTAAATTTGTATATGATGACGGTGAGTTTGATATAAAATGTTTTTTTTTGGTTTTATAAAATATTTTTTTTATTTAGCATATACATTGAGCACAGTTATGCTAATCTTATATTAGTTCTTCTAGTCTTCGAGCAGCAATAAGCACCAGTCAGATTTTTCGGGCTGAACCGATTTTTCAGACGGGCTCGTTATTTCGGTCAGTACCAGTTTTTCGATCTGGATCGGTTTTGCAGTTTTTCGGTAAACCTTTTTTTATAACGATCATAAGGTTTTTGAAAATTTACAGCACTAATAACAATACAAATATTCCAAGTATATCTAAATTACCCCGATATCTCTAATTTAAACTGTATGCTAGTAAAACTGATATCTCAGCATAGATTTTAGGCAAAAACTTGGAACATTTTTTGTAAATAAAGAAAATTATTAAATTCAAATGTGACAAATAGGATGTTATATAGAAGCTATATTTATTTATTATTTTTTTTACCACAGAAAATTACTTAGCTGTTTAGTTTTTAAAATATAATTCTTTCAATATTCATAATTGTGATGGTGATAAGGGCCCTAAATGATTTTTTAATTCAAAAAGCTTTTAGCGTTGGACATTGTACAGAATGAAAATATATACCAAAAACAAGTGTCATATGCCACTTTAATAGAGACGAGCTTGGTTTTATAAAATATATATATCTACTGAGAAAATAAGTATTCATTTTTTTAATTTTATCTTTCGAAAGTCTTTTATTTAAAAATGATTCGTCAACCAATTTCTTTACTATAATTTTGTGATATAATCGACAGATTTGTTTAGTATCAAATATGCAATACATTATTCTTTTAACATACGATCATTCTAAAATAAATTTTTAAGACAAAAAAACGTAAGCTTTCAAAGCCGATCGAATATCGTCACAAACTTATTAAAACGATCGAAAAAAAATTGAGCACGTGCCTCTTTTATAAAATCCATCAATCACATGCTGCGCTCGACTGAGTTGCGGACACACGCGGGACGCCAGCTTAAAACCAAAATATTAGTATACTCAGCAGATAATAAGAAACTAATAAGATTATGCATAAACATATAATTTAAAATAATATTAATATGTTTACACACAAATTACCATCGCTCACGACCGACAACGCGACGTAATCCGCCTAATAAAAAGCACGTGAAAATTAATAAATATATACAAAGATAAGATCAACACACGTGCACAATATTCATGTACATTTAAGAAAAATGCCCGAAAGTCGATAAGCGACGACGACGCAACAAGATATCAGCGCGTATCTAGTTAATAATAATCAAATTGCGCGCGCGCGTGTGGACCACACGCAAGCCGAACGTAATCTTATCTTGAACCGTTTTGTTGTTGGACGAGCGTTGGTCGCGTCTTCGTCGTCGCCTGAGAAATAAAAATTGAATAATATATGGAAATTTGTATGCGCTCGGCAAGTACCCTACAGAGATGCGCTCGGTAATTAGCATAAACTCTCGAAGACGTTCTGCAGGGCCGTATAAAAATGAAATATACATATATATATTCTTGCGACTTGCGATGAAACGGTGAGCTCGAACCCGAAAAGTAGTTAAGACTGGAACAAATAGTCGATTCCCGAGAAGTGCACGCATTATATTTTTATTTTAATATGATTGCGTATCTGACCGTGTCGCGCGCGGAGACGAGCCACACAATATATATATATACATTCAATATAAGCACTTAATTGAATTCGAATCGAAGTTTTAATTAAACAATCCCAATTGGAAATGAATTAATTCTTGGTAGCTGAATGGCGTGGCATGGTGCATTTCGGATTGCGTGGTAAGAAGTCGTACATCAATTAACACGCTAGAAAGGGACGGAGTGCTGACATCAAGATGTGCGCTCGGAAGCGCGGCACACGAAGAATTAGAAGCACAATTAACATCAGTGGCCAATTAATGTTTTCGCGCGCGCATCCTGAGCAAAGGTACACGTGAGCTTGAGTGTACACACGGTGCGGCCCAATTTTATTATTGTGTCGGGTTCCAAGGTCTACCGGGGAGGGCAAGAGGGATACGTCGTCGTTTCTTTTCGCATTGCGTTGCATTGGAAGTTACCGCTCTCAAAATGCAATTAAAACTTCAGATGAGAAATCATCACCTCGACGCAGATCTCGTGTGAAAGCGCAGGAATTGCGTGTGCGTGATCGCGTGCGTTTATAAGAAGAATAAGAAGAAGCTCGGAGGAAGCTTGGCAGAAGCTATATACTCACAAGATAATTGTGCGCGAGCGCGTTGGCATTGATTATATTGCGCGGTCATTTGCATAAACACATATTTATTATATTTTAAGGGCTCAATATAGTGTCCCGTTTTAAGTGGAATTGCTGGTTTAACGTCGACTCGAGTGGATTTCAGAGACAGCTTCCGTTTGTTTTCATTTCGTGTGCTTAGGATGGATTGCGGGTGTATGCAGTTTTTATAATTTCAGAAATTAAATAGGTCTGGGTATGCAAAAAAATTAAAAAATTAACATTTAGCTGGAAGTTTTGACAATTGGCTATTTATTGCAAAAAATTACACTCAAACGTTATGGTTGCAACTAAAAATATGTTCAAATGGATTTTAGGAAAAATAGTCTAAAAAATTGACCACACATGGTTTTCAAAAAAAAGTGTATTTAAAAAATATAATATAAATAAATAATATAAATATCTAGACTGAAAAAAATAAATGATTTCATATATTTCTTCCAAATATTTACAATGATTATATTTTAAATTTTTTGACACAGCGTAATCTTTTTTTGTATCGAATTTGGTACATATTTCTTGAGACTTTTGTTTATTACAAACAACTCTATTGCGATTTCCAGTTCCACAAACCATGCTAGATGCTTCTGTTACAGTTTTGATTGTCCGTTCAACCGCCTATGAGTGGCATAGAAGACCTTTAATGAGATCCCCAAGTTCTGTTTCTGGTTCTGAGACAATTTGTTTTAACTATTCGTTGGTGAATGAACGAAGCATATGTGGCTCCGTAAAGTTTACATCTTTTCTGTCCACCAAGTCATAATAGTCTCCTGCATCAAAATTTAGCATAACTAATTTTGTTTTTACACGACAGATACGTTCCCGAAGAATTCGTGTAAAAAAATACATTGAACTTATGGTAAATCAGACGATTTAGACACGGTGAGACACTGTGTATTAATTAAAGAAAAGCAAGGACTGTAATCTCAAAGAAGAATATATACATGCATACATATTTACTTTCAAATCGTGATTTTTTTTTATTCGTGTTAAATCAAAACGATTCGTGTAAAATGATAATATTTTTTTTTTAATTCGTCTTAATTCAAATTCGTGTAAAAAAAGTTCGTGTTAAAACAGAACTAGGTGTGCAGGGATATTAAATTGGTGACTAAATTGTGGCGGTGATATCTTTGCCAGAGTTACGCGCTACGCGCTGAAAATCCAATTCCAAATTCCACATTACCCGAAATAGACAATATTCTGTATCACAAGATAAATTCTCGATTTTATTGATTCAGGAATATAGCGACTAAATTTAATCACATCGTGAAGATGATTGGCCCATAGATGCATGAAGGATTGAATCTTATGTTAAACCAACACCGAGCATAGACTTTACCGACAAATGTAGCCCAAGTCATTAAATTATCAGTCATTAAATTATCACTCGTTGTAACATATTTTCGCAATAACCGATTAGCAGTCGTCAACCATCGAGCATGTGACATCTTGCCAGGACTTCTTCTTGGGAGATTTTCTGGGCATAAAAAGGATATAACCGCTACACATATATCATAAAGGTATTGTTGATTAGTACTAAGATCTTTTAGGATTGTAGGAAAATCTCATTGGATCGAATAGCAGATTTGGCAATTTTTCGCAGTTTTTTAAAGCCTTTTAAAAGCTAGTAAAAAGACTTAGAACTTTTGTATAAAAGTATTGGCGGATAATTGATACTAATAATGGAGTGATTTGTTTAGATTTTTTTGCACTACCACTCCTCCCTTCCATCCTGTATTAGTATTGGTACCATAATATCTTGTAGCACACAAGTCATTGGTCGAAATGGAGTTGTCAGTTAGAAATGAATGGATTGCATTCATAATTTTTCCGGCTGAAACTGATTCTGGGACAACATAGCCAATGTACTGTGAAGCGGGCTCAGCTATCAAATCGATCTGTTCTTCGGATGATTTTTGTCGACAATTATCAGACAATTTCAGTGTTTGGTCTTTTCGGCGATCAAAAAACCAACCCATATTCTCGATCGCTGTAGCATTTTGTTCTTCAAAGCGTAAACTCTTCCAAGAAAGTTGTACTTTACTATCGTTTACTTTCAAGACAATTGTAAGCTATGTAGCATACGAGCATTCGTTTATATACCTTTTCACTATAATTACGACATAATTTATGACCTGATTATATCCAACCTAATTTAAAGAATTTATTAAAACACAAATATCATTGATTATGATATTTATTATACCTAGTTTATAACAAATGAAATTCATTCATAACTTTTTAATTAATTTCATTTCAATCTAGTTTCTAAAATATGTTTTTTTTTTAAATCATGTATGGACAATAGGGAGGTTTAAATAAGTAATGTTTTTCAAAACACCAAAGATCATTGTGTTTTGATTAGGTTATTGTATTTACCACAAATTTGTGTTTCCAGTATATATTTTTAAAATAATTTCGTTTAAATGAATTTCGAGATATTTATTAAATGTATGAAGAATAAATATTCTTGCAAATCAATCGACACTATTTTTTTTTAGAAGAAAATAAAAATATCTAAATATCATTGTACTTGCGTTACAAATGACAAAGTTGTGATTATTTAAATTTACTCAATATATGTTTAAAAAATAAATGAGTTTTACAGATAAGATATGTTTAAGTATAGACTTAATACTACAATAACATATTTAATATATTAAAATGTTTGTATTTTCTTTTGTCCGATTTAAATGAGCAATGTATATAATTACAGGTAATTTTATTGTCTTTAATTAAAATTTAACAAAACTAGTGTATATACACTTTTTAATAAAAATAAAAGTACTTCATTTAATATATTCCTAAAGTTTAAATAGCATTAAACATAAAAACGAAACATAAATAATAAGTTTTAGTAAAATATATATTAAAAAACACAAAACTCTATAGTGCTTATTAAAATCGTTCAAAAAATATATAATATCACAAAATAAGCTTAAAATATGTTTTACAACATAAACTAAATGATCATTAATGATACGAGAAGCTTTTTTTCTCTGTGAATTTTTGGATCATCCTAATGGACATCTCTTTTATAATTTTAATAAGCTATTATTTAGGGAATAATAATTTTAAATAGTTTATATATAGTTAACAATTTTTAAGTTAAATTAATTAAAACCATGTATGTTTTTTTTAAAACTATTATTCCTAAATTCCTATATTCTTAGATGTAACCATCAGGTGGCAAGTTATCTTAGTCTATAAGTGTCAATTTTTGAAAAAAGTAGCAAATTGTCAAAACTTTTATAGCTCAATGCGCGACCGTAAGACATATTCAAACTAAAAAAAATACGCTAATATTTTTTATTATATTTTTATTTTTTTATCTTTCGCATACTCAGGCCAATTTAATTTATGAGTTTTTCAAAATCTAACCATAATAATTAACACATATTATTTATTATAGTTTAAGGGCTCAATATAATGTCCCGTTTTAAGTAGAATTGCTGTTTTAACGTCGACTCGAGTGGATTTCAGAGACAGCTTCCGTTTGTATTCATTTCGTGTGGCGAGGTGGGTATATCACAGTGTTTATATGTAAGTGTATAATGCCTCTACATTACGGCGAAAAGTAAAAATAAGAAATTAGCATTTCAAAGCTGCGAAATGAATGCATACCCTTTCAATTTCACCGAATCGAAACAATTCGCACTCATGTCACAGCTCTTGAGTCCTGAGTATTTTTGAGACTTCTTCACTCTTCATACGTAATCCACAATGTAAACAAATACCAAAGCCACAATACTCTGCATCTGCAGTCATAATATATACGCGCAGGCGCACACTTCCAGGACACATCCTTTTTTACTTCCGAGTTTTTGTGTGATTTTACCCCTTTTCCGTGTATGCCAATATGCCTCTCTGTTCAATATAAAATATATGCTAATTAGAGGCTTATCCAAACTGTTTATCGTGAGTATACGAAGAAATGCATATGTTCATGTGCATGTGCAATGTGTGTGTGTGTGTGCATCTTGAAAATGCAGCACCGCAGAAAATCACCACAAAAATGGAAAATAAGAAATTATGCAGAAATGTGATGAATGTAAAATAGAAACGTTTACAATTACTTTGTGTACGCGCTCGGGCCGCTCAGGTTGAATGGCAAAAGAGCAATTTGCGGGCATTAGGCCGTCAAATTATAAGGGATGCATAATGCATCGGCATTCGGGGCGGCTTTGGTGTGTTTTGTTGATAGTAAAAGGTGACATAAATCCGAAGATTACAAGCAGAAATATGAATGGCGAAGATCATCATTATTTTTGCATTCGAAATAGCAGGACCGCAAAAAGTGGACATTCATAAAATGTGATATTTTTTCGATTTAGCCCGAAATGCATTCGTTCTGCCTAATGGGTTTTCTATATAATGCTGAATTTTGCATAATAAGCTATAATAATGCGTATTCGTATGCGTAAATGGAGTTGTTGCAATCTAAATGCATGCCATGCCATGCTCCGAAGAATAAATAGGGATTAATTTTCAAAGGTATAATGAGAATTGTATGCGGTCATTATGACGCGCACCGGACAATATCCCAGCGGGGGTGGGTTTGCGCGTTGCATTGCGTTTGAGTAAGTCACACTTTTTGACAACACAATTATATAAACGAGTTTTTGATGTATTTATATACAAATATATAGTTTGAAAATGCGTGTATGTCTATTTTTATGTCCATTTGTCTGTGTGTTTGCAAACCACCCGCACACGCTCCGTTTTCTATGTCGCTGCCAATTCGATGCCAATACCGAGATTGTCCTTACTTTTAATCGCTTTTTAAGAGCCGTTTGCCAAAACAAAGCGTTTACCTGTATTTAACAGGAACATTGTGTCTTCTCCGAGCCTCCTACTGTGCGTGCCAGAGACGGACGACTCTACGACACAACGACGAACGCGTGCGCTTCGAGTAATTATCTCCTAAACATCAGATAATCTTCAATGTATATCATACATGTTTGCCTATTGTTTTCCACGGAATCTAGGCGTCTTAAGTGTGTTTATGTGGCCAAACATTGTGGCTGATATGGATCGCGTGTCCGAAACGAAGACATCGTGTGCCACACAAGAACATCACTCTAAAGGTCGAGTGTTTTTGTTATCTCCATATAATATGCGTAGAATTATATTTCGCAAGTAAACCATTGGTAGGTGCGATGAGTTGTGTTTTTCACACCGTTTTTTGAAGTGCAGCAAGGTATTGTTTTACAAACGGATTAATTTTTCGGCGGTAATTCGTAAAGTAAATTTATATATTTTTTTTACGGTCAAATATTTATGTTTTTGTGAAAAACATGAAAAACATGCGTGTATGAATTGATATTTTGTATTAATCCAAAGGATTTACATGCAGTTAAAACGAAATGGCAATTTTGGTATCGTCTTTCGATTTTAACTCAAGGCGTATTTGCTTACTGATGAAAAAAAATAATATGTTTGGATGTCAAAAAAAGTAAATAATTTACCCAAAAAGATAAAAAAATTCTTATCCTCTAGATATATAAAAATTGTAAAATAAATGCAACTAAAATGAAAAACTTTGGCAGATTTTTTTGAAATTTAAGAAAATTTACGCTCAGCATTAGTATTATGAGCTGAAATAGCAAAAAAAACTTGTCTATTTTAGCAGCACTCATTTTTTATGAAATAATTATCATAAATTGTCAGTAAAAATGTTCAATTTATGAGCATAGAAAAATCTACAGTAACGATTTTTCAATTTTTAAGATAAATTATTTAAGATTTTTTAAACAACACTGTTTTGTTTCAACAGGTGGATCCAAAATAGGATATATTAAAAATAGAAAGTAAATTTAACATCAAATTGAAAGTTCATATCTGTAATTTTCTAATTATTATTATTACTATTTTGTTAAAAATCAGAATAAGGATTTTCTTAGTTTAAATTCAGTAATTTTCTTAGTACAAAATCAGTAATTTTCTAAGTAAACACAATGATCTTAATTAAGATAATCATGTGGGATTTTCTTTATATTAAATAAGTATTTTAATTTAATTTTATGTACATTTATTTGTGACATTTCCGATTTTTTTTATATCATGTATTTTTTACTTTTTTTTTTGAATTAATGATTTTTTATTCTTGCAATAATTTTGTTTTTTACAAGATTTTATTAATAGCTTTTATATAATATAAAAAACATGCAAGTTAAAATAACAAAACTGGATACCCTTTGACAGTCAAATAACGAAATACTGATATTCATGGCAACCAAAATTATGACAAATACATGTTTTTTTATGCGAAGTCCTATCATTATTTATATTACACATAAATGTGTTGTATTATAGCATATTTGAGCATATTTGCTTTTTAAGATCATATTTTGTATTTTTAATGTAATATTAAGGGATATTTTGTCTTTTTTGGAAGGTAACAAGGTACAATTGGAAAAACAAATACTCACAGGAAAAATTATGATGAAAACTAATATGAATGTAGATAACGGGTACAAATAGTGAATAAAAATGATATTTATATTGTCCTTTTTAAACTATTTAAAGATCATTAAATCTTCTTGATATGTATATTGTATATGGTTAAAAGTCCTAAGTTTAAATCAAAAGGGTTTATATTCAAAGGGAGGCTTAACTCGAGTGCAAAAATTGTAATAGTGTTGTATTTTTAAGTTATTGGTTAATCAAAGTATTCATAAGGAAAATAAACCATATTTTTATGTTACCACAAGTATCAAGTAATTAAAAATATATATTTTATTTAACATTTTACGACACTTTGTCTATTATTACGTCAACTAAAGTGGCGGGTAGAGAATCTTTACGATTCTTTCGTGATCGACTATCATAATAAAGTAAATCTCGATATGGTCGTAATTTTTTTCGACAAGCGACATTCATAATAACAAATTTTCGAGATCTAGAATATTTTCGACAAAGACGACATTCATTATAAGGCCACAAGTATATTATTTTTTCAATAATATGTTTTTTAAAAGTCCATTGAATTGCAATATTATATTGTTAGGGCATATTTTTCCAATTTAGGGTCATATTTTGATGATGTATGGGCATATTTTGTCGTTTTTAGGTCATATTTTAAGCGCCAAAAACAGTGGAAAATGTTGGTTGTCCTTATGATAATAATATAAGCAGAAACAATGGAAAAATAATTTACGTTAAGTCAAGACTTAATAAAACATAATACAGTTTCATAAATAAAAATGAAGGGAAATGATCAATGTTTCAAGTAGTAGTGTTTTTTTGTATAGTTTTTTTAAAAGGAATTAAGGATGATTGCTAAACAAGAGAGGTTAAATATATATTTTTTAAAACCAAACCTTAAAATATTTTTGTATTTAACAAGTGATGCAAATGCATCTACAGCGCTCTCGGTCGCTTTGGTTTGCGATTAAAATCAACAACGTGCGCTCGCACACATCTCAGATTGTCGCAATTGTTTTTTTATTAGACCCGAGTGATCAAAATAAGAAAAAACGCATTCTTAAAACATTACTCAATTCTTTTATGTATAAACGAATTGCATTTGCACGGCTATTTCCTTTATCTTTGGACAAATTTCGGTGTGATTGTCTACGAATATTTTTGAGCGCACATAATTGAATTTATTAGAGGGTCATTTTCAAATATTTGGCGTACATTTTTTTTTAATTTTTAAGAGCACTACTTTTTATGAGAAAACCTTAAAGGATTGCAAAAGGACCAAATGCCACCTGTCGCTCGAGGGATTTTTCGTGAGATTTCTGCACAGCTATTAAATACGCACTTTATTTATACAGACGGCTCCCTTATCGACTTCTCATCAAGCCTCAAATTGGAACAACCAGCATCCGTTTTTGTAGCAGAGCTTTATGCTATCTCACAAGCCTGTAACCACATCGAACAGCTCCACGAACCTGGAAACTACGTCATTGCATCTGACAGCATGTCTGCACTGAGCGCTTTGGAAATCCCAACAATAACGGCTCGCTCTTCCACACTCCTAACGACTTGCAGAGGCACCATGCACAGACTATCTCAACGCAACGTTAAATTACTGCTTCTCTGGATCCCGGCACACTGCGGCATACCCGGAAATGAAAAAGCGGACGAATTAGCCAAACTTGCAGCAGAAAATGGTAACCTAGCAGATTTAAATCCTGAATGGCGAAGTCACATCCGGAAACATAGGAACGAGGCCTCGGAACTGTGGCAACTCAGATGGACCAACGGAAATCTTGGACGATACTGCCATTCCATTTTTCCAAAGGTCCAACTTAAACCATGGTTTCATAAACTGGAAAGAAACGCTCACCGACCTATGATAACTGCTATTAGTAGAATGGCATCTAACCATACCCTGTTACGCGATAACATGAACCGAATGAATATCGTAGATGACTCACTCTGCAGGAACTGCCAAACAACATACGAAACGATCGACCACATTTTATGGGAATGTCAAACCCGTATGTAAAACAAGATACGGACCCATTAATGGCAATATGCTCAAACGGTCTAATAAAAAAAAAAAAAAAAAAAAAAAAAAAAAAATAAAAAAACTTGGCTCAATATCGACACAATGCATGGAGGACCACAATTGCTACACAATTGCATTTGAGAAACAATTTTTGGATTCCCGACGGTCGCAATACAGTTCGTCATCGTATATACATAGTTGCTTGATATACTATAGATTATAGACCCAAACTTGTCGTCATCAAATTGGAACGCTACCATCAGCTAGAATCATACCAAATCAATCCTTCCTTCAGTCAGGTATAGATTTCGCCGGTCCCATTAATCTTCGCACAACTATAGGACGTGGGCACAAGCGGTGCACTTGGAAGCCGTTAGTGATTTGACTACAGATGTGTTTTTGGGAACATTTCGACGATTTACCGCTAGAAGAGGGCGAAAATCAAATACTAATACTATCAGGCCTTACAAGTGTTATGCATCACATGATCTCCGCTCGCGTTCCTCCTCGTTACCAATCGCCTCTAACTGACATCATCTCTCAAAAAACGCGTTCCATATAGTTTGTATAATTCATAATATATATATTTTTTGTTTTAGTTAATATGTTTATAATGTTTTATTACAATTGAGAGTGTGTGTGTGTTTTTAAATTTTATTTTATGTTTAAGTCTTCTCTGTTGATTTATTATTACGGCTCTCGCCTCTCGAGCTTATAACCTACAAAATAATTGAATTACATTAAAAATTGGATGATCTTCAACCACAAATTCGTCTGAATTTTCCCGGCACTTTGAATTGAGACTATGGAGTTGGCAATGGGTGCGGTGTCTTCGGTATAAATTCCAGGGAACATGACGTTTTGAAGGGTTTATTTATCCATTCAATATTTATAATGGCTATATAAGGCAAAACAGTTGAGAAACATTAAAATATTAAATAATTAATATTTTATAATTTTATTGGTGTATAATTTTGTATGTAACGACTATATTTCATTTTCTATTTCATTTCTCTTTTGTTATCTTTAGATCTTTTCTTTTTCTTTCTCTTTAACTCGCTTTCTCTCTCCCTCTATTTCCCTTTATCTTTCTCCTATCATTCAATTGCAAGAATTTACTAAATGATTCCTTTTACATATTTTTTGTTGTTAGGCCAATTGCGTTTTATTCTTCTTCTAAAAAATTCAACATAACCTAAAAATTCAATTCACAGTTATTTCCATTAAAACTATAACACAATCTAAACTCGACTAAACAATACATTATAATATAGTTTGATTTACTTTGACTATACTCGCGCCATTTTGTATTTGTTTTAAGATTATTGATACGATATCAAAAATGGCCTACGACTGATTTGTGGGCTAGTAAGCTGTCAAAAAAACGGTATTTTACTATATGTGTGTGTCTTATATCCTAAAAAACCACTAAACACCTGTTTTATAGGCACTATTTATGTATTCTTTGAAATGATTTAAAGAGAGTGTGTAAAATTTAGCTCAAATGAGCTTCGATCTACATTTGATTTTTCACACACAGTGGCGCTGGCGTCACCATTTTTGTTTGGTGTTTACGCGCATCGGTGTTAAGTTTGGTGCAAGCTGCTGCTTGCGACGGCAGGCAGGGTTTATAATCCGTCACGTGTGCATTTCGCGCTCTGGGTATTTATCAGTTTAATTGTATTTATTTGTGTTGTTCTTTTATTATTTGTAAAGTCTCGTGGTATGTTTTTTTTATTGAGTGTATATTTTAGGTTAGGTTTTAATGTTTAATTGGTTTAGATTGACGCCCCTTTAAAAAGTGAGGTTATGTCACAATTGCATATCGTATAACGAATGTATATTGTATGTTCTGTATATATATAATATATAATTATTCTATTTTGTTATAAATATGAGTAAAACTTTGATTTGCTATGCATAAGTGTGTGAATTGAATGTTGTATATAGACTTTTCTTTGCTTATCTAAATCGTATCGTCTAGAATCTAGATTTTAGGTTATGTGTGTATACTTAAAACATACGAAATTTCGTTTCTTCTGTATTAGTGAAAAGGCTCCGTTGAGAAGTAAAGATTAAAATAATTGCACTGCACTTATTATTAGATTACGTATATATTGTGTTTAGGATGACTAGCTAGCCGTGATTTCGGACGGGGTCAGAGATCGACGTCTCTTTGTCAGTTGCTTCCAGAACCGACGATCCAGGGACTTGTCCTGATCATGAAGGAGTAATAATTTAATGTAAAGATTAAGAGAATCACCGATTTCAACTTACGACGTCTTTCCGGGGTGAGCTACACAGCTGCTGGCCTTCAGCGAGTGAATCGGGTGAGACTGCTGCCGATGTGTCCGAAGCAGCAGCCGGACTGGACGGGGAAGAAGCGGCCGCAGGAGGCCTATACTCGTGCGACACCATTTTCGAGAGACTAAGCTCAGAGTGTTTGCGATTCAAAAAGCTGAAACTAAACGCTGGTAATTATTAATGGAACTACGAATTGATGACCCGCAAGTGTTTACAATTTATTATTCTTGGAGGGATGCAGATCAGCACGAATGGAATTCTTCGTTGGATTTGTACACGGAGTCACTGCCGGACCACTCTTCAATTGATACGTGCAGCACTTCTTCTCTTGCCTCGCTAGTCGTTCGAGATCGCTGAGCTTTTTTTCGGTTGCTAAAAAAACCAAGAAGTAAGTATTTTCTAGACTATTAAGGTATGACCTACCCGGAGCCGCAGATGCAGAACTGCTCCATGTACTTTGATTTGACTTTCTTCGGTTTGGCGTGGGTGTGTCCATCTTCGAATTTTTCTGTTGAGAGAAGGAGATGAGTGCCTCCTTTGGCACGACTCGGCTCCCCGAACGACTGATCAAATCCCGACCGGTGAAACGATGGAATGTGGAGAGGTCGCGTCCGAGAATTGTAGCGAGATCGCCGGGTCCAGATTCGTAGCAGATTAAATCCTCGTCGCCCATTATCGCGTTGTTCAGCGCCAGTCGCATCTCGAGGCGTGGACTCAGTCCAGCTGTGCTCGCCACGGTGCCGACCGTGCTGGCGGTGCTTATTGTGGTGCCTGTGATGCTTCTTGTGCTGTTGCTGCTCGTCACCACGTTCGTCGTCTCCGACGCCAGCACTGTTTCCAGTGACGGCTCCGCCTCCGAGGTTGCCGGTACCGCAGCGCACGGTTCGCCGGCAAGCCCGATACTGTCGACAGATTTTTTTGGTTCTCCTGGAATTGGTGCAGGAGTAGAGCAAGTGTCAGCAGCGCTCCCACAGCTTGGTGCTGGTGCTGCGCTCGAGACTGTCATGGCCGCGACCAGTGGCGCCGACGCCTGCATAACGTTTTGCACCGTTGCGATTGATGGTTTGCTTGTTTCTAAATAGCGACCATTTTGTGTATAAGTTTTCCGCACTTGCCCCTGCCGATTTATTCAGAAATTAAACTTACCACAAATTTTCGGAAGCTAGCTGATGCTATCGAACACACACACAAACACAGACAGACGCACAGGATAAATCTTTATAGATTATATACTTTGCCTGGCCGTATATGAATATATATATGCTTTTCTAGGTCTACAATTTTTAGCGATACTGTGTTTTTATGACATCTACTATATACAGATGGAGCGATGGAACGATGGACGCCATTTAAAATGGATGCGAACAAATAAATAGTTTATAAATGATGATTCTGGGCTTTGTGGTATATCTAGACTAGAGTCTATACACTAGACTAGACTATCTATATAGTGACAGTATTATTTTGTGAGGTTATGTCGTCAACTAAATCCTACCTGATCAGAGCTACTACAGTCGGGCGGAAGTATGTCGTTGGCGTCGTCGTCGTCTTCGTCGGCATCCTCTTCGTCTTCGCTGCTCGATGCACTCTCGGTGTCCTCCTCGAACAGTGGCTCTAATCTTCGCCTATAAACGAACAGTCTAAACGCTATACACTATGAATACTAAGATGGTCGAATGGGTTGTGGTAGAGAACTAGTATAGATCGTAAATTGAATACAAATGGAGATAAAAAAACACATTAAATACTGTATACTATATTTAAGGTTTAAATCATGTTTTCGTGCGATAACCGCCAGCGCCATCTAGGGAGCGTTTTTGGTTTGTATCCAATATTAGGGGAATAAAAATATTATTATAATTATAAATATTTAAAAAAACAAAATTTGTCATTTTTTGCAAAAAATAAAGTTAACTGATATTTATAAAAATATTTTTTTTCCACGCAAATACGGTTTATTCAAACCAACTAAAAACACCACTATATGGCGCCATTAGGGTTGTTCTCGCTAGAATTTAATTGATATTGTATTTTCGTGGCTAAGCCACAATCTACTACATAGATTTAATCTGGACTAAAGACATTTGAAACGATTAAAAGAGATCAAATATTATGGAATAAATTCACACTTGCTAGGCCTACAAAATTCTAGTTTGTGCTATTTTGAAACATTACCTCGGTAGAAGACCGCGAATCGTGCTAGCCGTCATCGGTGGCGCCATCAGAAGTTCGTCCATCATCAGTTCCGTGTCATCGTCGCCGGTCAGCGAAGACGACGACTTTGTGGGACTCTGCGTTTTCGGATGGAGATGATTGTATCAGTGATAATAAAAGGTATAATTTAAGAAACATACATTTGGATATCCAATCTATTCCTATATCAATCTCACTCTTTCTCTCTTCTTCCCTCCACATAATACATACCGAATGCGATGGGTCCGAATTGAACATCTGCATCTCATCGTTCTCGCCACTGGTCGGTGTGCCCCACACCTCCTCGCCCGATGTTGCGCCTGACGTGCAATCCTCGTGCATCTCGTCTTCCGGATGCGGTACACCACCACGATCCCAGCGTCCCAGGTAGCTGTCCAGAAAGGCTCTGCTCTGCTCCAGAAAGGTTCCAGCTCGATTCGTCCAGTTACCACCGGCGGCGTTGGCATCACCAACGCTGTACACTTCCTTGGTGACGATTTTAATGTCGTCTGTAAAGATAGCATTTTGGTTTATGGGATGATTGGATTGGATTATAAAAGTATAGGGCGTACCATCGTCGGCAAGCTCGTCTTCGTCAGAGGAACCATTCTTTTCGTCCGCCTCCTCGGAAGATACCTTCTCCAGGCTTGACATTGTGCCGTACCTGTAGGACAAAACAGAAGAACGACGGTATAAATGAACAAAGAAAGGACTTATCACCCTCAAAGATTACCTTTTCATACTAGTCTGAAGCGTCCGATACGGTGGTTCCTCATCCTGCGGTGAGTCGTCCGGAGAGAAGTCTGCCGGAATAGTGTTATTAACAATGCCTTCGTCACTCAGCCGTGTACTATCCCACACCGGAGTGGCTGAGGTGAATTTCGTGAAGAGTCCCTCCGGCGTCGGTGGCACTATCGAAATGGTTGGCACCACCTCGAACGGATCCACCACGTTCAGCAGACACGTAGCAGCCGCTGGATGCAGTGCCAGTCCGATCTGCATAAGCATCCAGTCATCGAGGTCAGAATCAGCTGATTCTGCTGCGGTGGCACTGGCCGCGGAAATAGGTTTCGTTCCAATCGGGTCATTACAGAAGCACTTGCAGTTTTTCTGTTTCACCCGATCCGCGGTGCCACCACCACCACTGCCACCGGAGCCAGCGGCCGTCAATTCGGCGACACTGTTTAAAAGTCTGCACGTTTCGCGTTTCACTTCGTGCGCACTTCTTAAAATACTATTAAAATCCTGTGGGTCACAGTTGCAATTGCACGGACGATTGGAGCCACCAGTACGATGGTGTTGAGCCACTGGATCGTCACTGCTGCTGAGACTTGACTCAGCTGCGGTAGTCGACGTGCTGCCCTCGTCGTCGTCGTGCTGATGCTTGTGACCGTTCAGGAGGAGACTAGTGCTAGAATTCAAATCACCGCCGGATAATTGACTAACGCCACCGGTGAGCGTACTGGACCGAGACAGCTCACTGTTTGAGGTGGAACTACTACTTGTTGGACTTTGGCAGCAACGGATTGGCGAGGATTGACTGTGTTGGACAGTTAGCGAACTGCTAATGGATGGACTAAGCTTGAGCCTACAGTTTTTATGGCACGACCGGCACACGGATATTTTGTCAGAGCCGTTGGTCATCGCGATGCTGACGGAGCTAGGAACGGTTGTGGGCTTGATGACAATGGTGGTGGCCGGCGGGGGGACGCTGGTTGCCGCTTCATTTGCGACCGGACTGGAACGGACGGTTATCTGCGAGCGGATCAGTACGGAGGAACAACTGTCAGGGTCTAGCCAAGGCTTGGAGGGATGATGGGCGGCAGAAAGCGCGATCGTACTAACCTGGCTGTCGGACGTGGTGCTGCGTGAGGCACTCTTGCTCTCCTCTTCGACCTCGCTGAGTAGAATCTCTTCCATGCGACTGTCACAGTTCCGAATGATGGAGGACGGTACTTTCAGTGCACGACAGACGCCACCGTGCTCGTCGACCAGTTGCAGTTCCTTGGAGCGCTTGCGCAGCTGGTCCTGACTCCAGTCCTCGAAGATCTCCTCCTCTGGCTCGGTGCCGGTGATTTCGGACACGTTCGGTTGCTGTAAAACAAATCATAATTGGCGAGAGCGCCACGTCTTGGGGTTAGAATCAATAGTACGAGTGTTGGGTTCGTCGTGCGTTACCGAACTGTCCAGTTGGCCCTTCATCCATTGGGCCAGGTGAATGGCGTTACCCTTTGAGGTGCCCGTTTTGTTGAGAATGCGGCACTTCTCGTCGATGATCTCCTCCACCTGTTTGGACACCTTCGGCAGTTTCATCTGTGTGTACGAATAATATTGATTTTGATTTTCTCTCATTCACTCTCTCTCTCTCTCATTCTCTCACACTCGCACTCTCTCCACCGCTCCTCAAAACACAGCATACAATAATAAAACAACCAAAGCGTATTTTTTGTGTCAATAGTTTGTTTTTTATTTTCTTCGAACAAAAAAACAACAAAAAAACAACATAAAATACAATTTGGTGTGTACATTATTATTATATACTATATTTTTTATTTAAGCTTTTTTTTGTTGGTTTTATAAATATTTTTTAATTGTCACAGGTTTTCTTTGTTGAGTTTAATGTTTTTAAAAATTTGTATCTCTTTGGGTTTTTTTTGGGTTGGAAATGTCCATTTTTTTTCAATTTTTTTAGTTTAACAACCATAAATTTGTAACTACCGCACAAACGCACGAGAGGGAGAGAGAGAAAAACACATGCGTCCATTAGTCTTACTCGCTCACTTTCTCTCTCTCTGTCGCTCTCTGTGATTATGACAATGTAGATTTAAATATGTTTTATACAATTAAAGATTCTCAAATATATATATCACATCAAAAACATTTTATTTTCTAGGCGCGCTTTTGTTGTTGTTGTTGTTTATACCAGCAACTGTGATTGCTTTTTGCAGGTTATGTTTGTGTTGGTGCGTGTAATTGTTTGTGTCTAAGCTCTACGATATCTGATTGAAGTGAGAGTGTTTTCTAAATTACTGAAGCACAGCATAGAAAAAAGTGAGCTGGCATTAAGGTTAAGGTTAAGTCTTACGAGGTCTAGAGCACTGTGTATTGGTTTCCGGGCGGTGGGGGTGGATGGATTTAAGGGTAAAGTAGAGACCAAGATGGCGGATGTATGGCAAGGGAGATTTGTATAACAAGATGAATAATCTGGTGAAGGGAGACAACAAGATGGCAAATGCGGATGACAATGTAATATGCGAATCGCAAAATTGACGAAATATTAATTTAGACTATGTTATAATTAGAGTACAGAGAATTACAGATCAAGGGCATCAGGAGGCGTTGGACAGCACGGTAACACACCCAGCGGATCGTCACCGTAGAACATGCACTCCTGCAGATCTCCGCCGAACGACGGATCAAAATTGACATCGTGAAAGTCAAGGTCTAACTCTAGACAGTCCCAAGAACCACAGAGATTCGTGTGACCCGTTCCGGGAACGCGCAGTGTGTCCAGCATTGGGGACACAATAATGCTGGGCGCGCACGACGGACGATTGAAGTCATTCGAGAACGTTTCAGAGAAACGATTCGAGGACGACGGTGAAATGTTTGGGGTTGGCGTTTCGGGGGTGTGTAACAGGGAGTTGCCACCACCAACCAATGGAACCATAACATGGCTATGGTCATCCGTTTCTTCGTCAATGAACGAACGACCCACTGAGCTCATGCTGAAGTCTAGTCGCCGCGGTGGCAGCGGTGGTGCTCCACCGTGCGGGTTTCGTGGTTGCAGCCGAATTGAATGGGACAGCTCATAGGTCTCTGGAGTGGTTTCAGGTATCGCGGACAATGTTAGTTTAGCATCATCTTGACAAAACGATGCGGTTGTAGCAGTCGCCGCAGTTGCTCCGAGAAGAGAACAACCGTTGACGCTGAACGGATACGATGGTGGATAGTGTGGAATTGACACAGTGGACAGGTTGTGATAGGATGCTGTAGAAGCAGATGTAGTGGTATAGGAGGAAATACGTGTGGGACGCACCTGTTGACTCCGAATGTTTATGCTGTCGGCCAGCGACAGTTTGATAGAGGCCATTGAGTTGGTTGCTGCTCCAATTTCACCGCTGAGCGGCAGGAACGATTGCATGATGTCGGGCGAATCGAGTGGACTGTTGACCGAGGATCCAAGCGTGGCATTCACTAGAAATCTAGAAAAAAATAAAAGATTTAGAACAAATGATATATAGAATATAGTTTGCGATGCATACATCTGTCGCTGGAGTAGATTCTGCCAGACGGCTTTGAGTTCTGGTGATGGAGTGCGCAGAACGATGATGCGTCTGCGGGAGTTCTTCTTGGGCGTTCTGGAGAGGTCTGGCGCACAGTGGGCGGTCGGACTGACGGCCTGCTGTCCGTTTGGGTCAATCGTAAGACGGAATTCGGTAGCTAAACACAAAAACCTCATTAATTTGGAAATAGACCTTACAAGTGTGATGCATACATTTCTTGCGTATGTGAAAGGACGAGTCCACGATGTGCGCCAACGAGATCGGCTCTTCGGTGATGAACAGCACGCGGTCCCGACTGACTTTGGCAAAGAGGAGTATGTCGCTGAACAGCAGCGTCCAGAAGGGTTTTACGCTGCGTCCCTCGATGCGAGACAGATCGCCACCTGAATTTAATCCAATAATAATTATATTCTTATAGAAACTAAATACCACGAGATCGGCTTACCGAAAATCCACTGGCGTCCGGGCACGGTGAGCACGAATGGCTTGCACTTGGTGAACACCAGACGTGCCTCGAGATCTTGTAGGGTGAGCAAGAGGCGACCCTCGCCGAGCGGTTCCATCAGGCCTTCGCTTATGGTGATCTCACGGTAGGCTGCCTGCAGGGCACTGATAACGGTCGAGAAGTTCCTAAATTCCTCGCTGTTCGGACGACAGTGCGATGTGATCATCAGATTAAGCTTGAGCACCTCGCGGAAGTGCTGCAGTGGTCGGTGGATAAATGACGTGAGGTCCGGTCGTTTCCGGGGCACCTGCGGCACCGTGATAAACGACACAAAGTCAGAGTTTGAGTTGCGTGATTTGTTGACCTGTTAGTATGAGTTTTGGATTTAGTCTAAGTATCGAATTTGGATAAGTGCAAATAGTGTTACCAGCACACAGTCGGCCCGCTTGATGCCATTACAGTATTTCTTGTAGGCCGCACAGAAGGCCGTTGACTTGGAGACGTACACGCGTGAGGCAAAGTTCACCAGCGGTGGTTCCTGGTCGTCGGACACCAGTTGCTCCAAAATGTCCTCGGACAGACGCATGATCTCCTCGAGGTTCTGGAACAGCGTGCGATGGTCACTCTGCGAGATCAGGTCGTTGCGTTCGAGCAGCGCTGCGGCAAAGCGCTGCTGACCGAACTGCAGGGCGCTCACGAAGTGCTGCTCGCGATTGATCAACTGGTAGAGGTAGCGACGCGCGGGCTCATCGATGGATTGCGAGGGCGCAATGGACTGTGTGGTTGTTGGTGGAACGTTAGTAAATTCTTTGAATTAATGGATTCTTATAGAATATGGTAGATTTATCTTAAATTGAAATACCGAAGCAGGTTAAATCCAATCTGTTAGGATTTTATTGTCAGTAAGCCTCCTCTGGATTTAAAAGTATTGTAGTAGTTATTCGATGGTCTTTTTGATGTTAGAGTCCTAGTAATATCAGTCCGACATAAGTCCAACATTAAACTTACTACAGTTTGACAGTCTATGTCAGTCCAACATCAGTGTGACAGTCTGGGTCAGTCCAACATCAGTCAGTCAGGCTAGGTCAGTCTAAAATCAGTCTAGGTCAGTCCAACATCAGTCTGACAAAAGTTCGATATCCATCTGACTACAGCATACCAATAGTCCAACATAAGATGTCTTAGACCAGTATGATACTTGATCTGGCATCAGTCCTACATCATTATACGACCAGTAAAAAAGTGTTTTACAAATGAGAATAACACTGGTCCGACATCATTCTACTTGAAGTCTAATATCAGTATGACTTTCTAACATCAGTCTGACACTCCGGTCAACGCTGTCTTAAAGTCAGTTTGACTCCATTTTAATATATTGAAATCCAGTAAAACCTCATAAATCAGTTATACGGTCCATCAGGCAAACATCTGTATAACTACACAGTCTTTATCACCAGTACTACATTAGTATGATATTAATCTAATTCTAATACGCAATCAGTCCGTAAAAAGACTGAAACCAGTTTATATTATCCGTTTACCATCAGTCTGACGACAGTCCAATGTCAAAGTGACACTTCATTTAACCCCCAGCCTATCATCAGTAAATAATCAGTCTGGATCAATTTTCAAATTATCTGAATCCAGTATAAAAAGTCAATCCGACATCAGGCTGAATCCAGCCTATAGTCAGTCTGACATTAGTCTAAATCCATAGTTACATCAGTCTAAATCCACTCTAACCTTGCTATTTAAGACCAGTCAAAAAATGGTATCGGACTTGTGTCAGTCTGATGTTGGACTAATCAGCCTGACTCAAGTCCGATACCATTTATTTCGAGAATATGGGGTCATGGTCTCTAAGACTCGCGTATATCGAAAAACTGAATGGTACATCGCTCATTAGACATTACAAGTGCGTAAAACGTATTTAAAATACTTATTTACGTTTTGAATTAACGGAAAACCTATCAAATGTTTCCACCTACATATAAATCAGACCGTACAAGTGCGAAATGAACATGAAAAATATTTTGACAGTAAGTACTGGAAAAACAGGAAAAATAACCAAGTCCACGTATTTTTTTTTGGCACATTAATAATAATTTAGTTAATTATTTTATCTCAGACAATCATTGTCATAGTCATTTTGATACGCACATCGCAAAAATGTCCTTGACGATAGAAATAAGTCTGAAGACCTTTCAAGTGTGAATGTTTTAAATGTTTGTATATTTTACGTTTACGTAATTGCTTAGAATAATCTGACAAACAGCCTATAAGACCTGTCAAGTGTGACTGTGAAAAATCTCAAGTCAGTGCTTTTTACCTCTGCTGAGTACTTAGCAGATCACCCAACCAGACCCTACAAGTGTGCAAAATAAAAACAGCGTATTTTTTGTTATTGATTGATTTCTCAGTGTGTTTTTTGTTTTAATTGAAATAATAATAATATACATAATATGAAATAATGCGATGATTAAATACTAGACAACAATTTCATAAATAATAATAATAATAATAATAATAATAATAATAATAATAATAGTAATAATGTTAATAATAATAAGAATACATAAAAATTAAAAATGATAATCGTAAACAATACTTAAAAATAAAATGAGTAATAATAATAGAAATTATATGTATATATAAATATGTTTGTTATTTCAAAACAAGAACTTACACATCGAACGCATCGAAAAAAATCATCGAATATATTAAATACATATTGGCTGGGGCGACCCACCAGATTTGGTATATAGATTTGGAATTTGCTTATACACATATACGTAAACTATATATACTATGCTATATATTGATTTTACACTTATAACTAGAGGTTTGATTAAGACTATAAGCGTATTACTTTTCTAGAAAGAGAGAGAGAGAGAGAGAAAAAAGAGAGAAATCGGTAAATGTATCTAGAATATATAGAATATGCCACGTTGCGTGTTTGGTGGCAAGAACCTAACCTAAAATTTATACTATTTACACTTAGGGTACTACATACAGCTAACTATCGACTATTCCTGTGTTGTTTTTACAATTATCTAGATTATCTTGTCTATTGTGTATTCGTTCGTTGGGCTGTCGACACAGATTGACATAGTGCTTGCCGCTGCAGCCGCTAGGGGGCCACAGCGTGGCGGCGGGACGCGTTAGTAGGAGATTCTGTCCAAGAAATCAGCTATTTTTTTGACTAGCTAGACATCAACACTTGATTCTAGCAAAAAGCGAGCGCTAAATGGAAACTTGATTTAAACTAGGTTCAAACTAGGTTCAAACTAGATTCAAACTAGATCCACACTAGATTTAGACTAAATTCAAACTAGATTCATACTTGAATCCAGTACACAAGATTTGAAAGCAGATTCAAACTAGATTGAAAACATGTTCAGACGATCACGCCGGAACCTACCTCTTTGCTGAAGGTAACTTGTGGCAGGTGCAGTCGCCGCTTGCTGGCCTCCAGCGAGTACGTGGCATTCGAGCAGGCGGTCGAAGGACGTGGCTCGTGTGCAGCCGCCGCCGAGGACATGGAAAGTGTTGTGGGTGCCACAGCAGACGCAGACGACGCTTTTGGTGTTGCCATCGCCGGCTGGGCGTCCATCAGCATAAGATTGTTTGAGAACGTGAGACTGGGAACACGTGCACCGCCTCCCGTCGAGCAGACGCCACCGTTCGACGAGAGTTTCGCTGCTGCCGCACTGGCAGAGCGTCGGAAGATCTCGATCAGCAGACTGTTACCCTGTGACCGGATCATGTTCAGGATATCGATCTCTGGCATTGTGACCACATTGTGTTTGTCGACAAAGATGACAAAGTCACCGGGTAGAATGCCGGCTTTGTCGGCCGGTAGGCCTGGTTCGACCTTCTCAATGCGCGGTGGATGTGTCCAGACGATCGAGAAACCGTAGCCCTTGTCGTTGGTGCGCTCCAGCCGTTTGGTGATCGTGAACGGCGTACGTCCGGAGTTCGGACGGTACAAGGACTTGCGGCGTAGCTCAGCCGAGCTGACGGATGGCGTGGCTGCCTCATCGGCGGGTGGGTCGAGTTCGAGAAAGCGTAGAAAGAGATTCTCGTCGGCGTCGCGTTGATGGATTGCCTTTTTACTGAACGGGATCGTGTGGTAGGGATGTTGATCGTTGTCAGCGGTTGTGGTGCCCGTAGAGGTGATGCCAGTGGCGCTGGCAACGGGCGCTTCGTCGAGGCTGAGAACCTCCTCAACGCTGGACTGTGAATTCTCGCACATCATCGCTAGCACAGGATCAATGGGGTTGGTCAAACAGGACTGGGGCTGCAGCTTGTACGTGCCATTTATCTTTTCTTTGCTGTTTGTCAGACCGCTGACCGGGAAGGACATGCATCCAAGGAATTCACTGCGTCTGTGAGGAAAAAATGGGAAAAACGTTTGGTTAGTTATCTGCGGTACATATGATGATGTATAGCTCTAAGAAGTGCATTAAGTTAGTCTAATTTAAAGCTATAGCTAGATACTGGCTAGATTTTGTAACTCGGCGCAACTAGAGAACGACCCTAAGAGGCTAACCCCTACTGACATTAATTTATGTCGTTTAAAAGGCAAGCTGACCATATTTCTAGAAAAATGTGGTTAATATAATTAAATTCTACATTAAATACAATTTCTAAAAATTTAAAGCTACGCACGCACAAATCTAACGTTCTGACCATCTGCTGGATCGGACACTTGTGATTCTGCATTAAATATAATTGTTAATTAATATTCACAATAGTAATAATAGTAATAATAGTGTACTATGTAGTAATGATGTTTGAGTACCGGCCGAGCCATCCGGAGGCATATTACACAAAGAGAGGGACGGGGAGGTGCGTGTAATTACGAGTGTGCACACACGAAAAGGGCATTTCGTGTTCTATTGTATATATATATTTTATATGAGTGCGCACTCAAGGGTAGATGCGTACTTTACTATACCAATTTGTAAAGAGGGGGTGAGTTCTCTCGGCTGGTACGGTTCGGCTGCCCTCTCTCGTGATTAACATGATTATTAGAATGTATATATAGAAATAAATTCATTTGTGTAATTCGAGCCCTCTTTAAGTACACAAAACCCCGTTAGAGTGGCTGTGGATATAATACACTCTGATGCTAATGCATTAGACGCACTCATTCTCACGGCGCATTTGGACGTTTGCCAGTCGCCCGCCATAAATGGTGGAATTAAAATAAGGCGTACAATTATTTCTAAATTTTATAGATTTTGTAAATTTGCAACCCTCGACCTGAGCTCGGAGCGTCGTGTCGCGCCTTGCGCGTATGCCCACCCCATATACCTCAAATGCAATTGCGCTTTAATCCCCTCGCGCGTTTACCTTTTGTTTGCGTTGCATCAATTTCGATTCGAATGCATATATGTGTTGTTGTTGTTGTTGTTGTTGTTTAGCAAATAAAATACCAAAACACGAAATTGAGGTAAAAACATTTCGATAATAAATAACAAACATTCGCGCGCGCTTCACTGAGTACGAGCGCAATGGCAAGTTAAATATATCTCTATTACACGTCAGTTTGTTGTTGTTGTTGTTCCTGCATCCTGCTGGCGTATGAAATTGAACCCGCAGGAGACTGTACGCGAGTTTTCCGTTCGATGGATTGTTGTGGACCCTTTTAATTGAATTTACGCGAATTTTGTAAATAAAGCAGGCACGAGATTAACCAAAAAGCGAGTTTCAATGAATATATCGTTATTTTTCCACATCATGTTTTGGGACATGATTTAGGCACCCTAAACTGCGTACGATTTAAATCCAGCATTCTGCAATTTTGTAGAGCAGTTTGTGGTGATTAAATTTGTAGATGATTTCGATTCGATCAGAGGCGGAGTTTAGTGGCTAGACGGCATTTACGCGATAGCAAGTAATGTACATTTGTATATGCATGTAGAAGTTTTGGGACAAGATTTAGGCTTCCTAAAGTGCGTCTGATTTAAATGCAGAATTCAGCATTTTTGTAGCTAATTTCTTGCTTATTAAATCCGTAGATGATTTCAATTCGGTCAGATGCACCGTTTGCCGGGTATTTGGCATCGAATGCGCTCAACTAAAATTAACAAATGCGCCAAAAAAAAACTTCCAAACATTAAAATGCCTACCCTACATATAAGTCAAAGCGACATGTTTTTTTATTTATAAATAGTTTTGAAAATTACTTTCTAAATAATCGTCTTGTACATTATGTATCTTTGAGCAGTTGCCAAGCGAGCAACCGAACGAAAGAGCGAAAGCACGCGCCCACCCATCCGCTGGGTGGTAAACGGCGAGAGGCATTGCATTTTTGATGAACCCGCCGTTTAATGGTGGCTGAGTTGTCCTACTGACACATTTTATTTGTTCGTTTTCATGTACTCGAAAATAACACAAATTATGAGAATTTGCATGAATTGGTCATAAAACTAGTTTTGTTTAAATTTTGTAAAAAAAAAGTTTTGTGTTTTTGCAAGTTATTGCGGATGGTCGTTTAGGACAGTTTTCGGACACCCTGTAATAGGTCGGAATAAAAATCGATATTCTACATTTGTCTAGCACGGTACATTGTTAGTACTTTTGTAGTGGATTGTGATTTAATTAGAGCTACCCTTCGACCGGATATTCGCGTTGGCAGTGTTTTGTAAGTCTAACAATTTTCTCGGTACTATTTAAGAAACATCATTGGGACACTCATTTCGCTGACTAAATCAGGTCCGATCTTAAAATCATATTTCACATAATTGTAGTAAATTTACCAGAGATTAATTTTGTAATACATTGTAATTGCATTAGATCAACTTTTCGGCTTGATTTATACAGGTAAACTGCAAAACGGACCCATAAAACTGATACGAAGGTTTTACCAAAGCATTTTAGATAAAACGATACAGCAAAGCAGCGATAAAAGTAATATTATGATACATATGCACACACACAGGAAGATAGCAATACCTCCTGCTTCTCATACAACGCTTTCGAAACTCATCCCTACATCCACCCACCCCCCACCCAACTCACTCAGACACAGCCATACAAAGTAAAACAAAAACGCAAAAACTTATAACTCAAAACAAATAATGACGCTTACCACCGCTCACTCTCGAAAGGCTGTGCTATTAATAGCCAACCATGACCTGCAAATTGGAACGGTGAGTGCGAGTGAGAGACATACAGAGAGCGGCAAGAGAGAAAAATAAAAAAAACACATACATTATTAGTGGGTCTTGTCGAAATGCCTGTGTTATATTATGTAAATATTGTCCGAGGAATCCGCGCACTCACACACACACACACAAGCGTGCGCGCGAAAGCAATTTATAGTTTCAATTACGCAACAACAATTTTCCCTTAGCGTCGTCCGCTTTCCGGTGCTTCGTCGGCGTGTATCTCTTGTGAAATATTCATTGCCTCGCATTTTGTTTGTGATTTTATGTTTACGTATTTATGCGTGTGGGCTGGGTGTAAAAGGGCTGTTAATTTTCAATGAATACTGTGTGGAGCTTGATTTTGTGATGGGGGAAGGATGTGGGGTGGTTTGATGGTTTTGTGTGTACACTGGGGGCGAGCAATAAGAATAATGGGCAAAAGTGAAATTGGAAATTAATAGCGTGCCGCAGAAGAGGATCTGTGCGAGTGTGAGTGTGCACGCTATATTTACATTTAAATAATCAAAGATTTAAGACGAAGTGGGAAGCGTGTGCGCCATTGTTGTGTGTGTGTGCCTGATTATTGTTAGGGAACAGAATTTGGACACGTGACGTCGTCGAGGATGTAATAACACTTACTCATCACTGGCCGCACGGCGTCATTCGAGCTTTGTGTCACGAACGGTCGACGCTGATGATGCCTCCAGCGAGATGATACTGTTCGAACGCGACACACTGCTCATACGGCGTGGACGCGATGACGAGGTCTCCCTCTGGTGATGACTGTGGCACTGGTAGTTCTTGCAGCAGTATTTCTGGTCGTCGGTATCACTTACGCTGCCCCTTAAGATTCCAGCGACCGTTTGGAAGAAGAACGACATAGCCACTGGATCAGTAGCGGCGCAGCAGCAACAGCAGCGATCATATATCAGAAGAGACGGGCAGAAGGCAGCCGAAGGACACCTCCTACACACACACCAGCACAATGTACACAGTTACACTATACACACACACACTATCACAAGTACCGTGCCAAGAGACTATAAATATTCCTTAGCTTCACTTCAAGTCCAGTGATGGCGCAACGGCACCGCGACACGCTATCCCTCGAAGACAGAAACGAACCTAAATAAAAGCATGTTAGCCAACAAGTTTATCACCAGCTCCTCTCCGCCCGCCAACCCCACCGCGCGTTGTGTCCGAAGCGAGCATTATCGACCAATGTCGTCGTCGCTGACGAATGTTCCAATTACAAGTATACGCGCGCTTGCCACACACTGAATTATTCAGCGTAATGTGAAGACACACTCGAGGGTATTGATTGAACCTACGTGAGGTGCACGTGACAACTGGCTGAGCCCGCCGCTCGAGACTGTGTCATCGCGGGAGGCTCGAAGTTAGAATTAATGGATTTATATGTATATGTTTGTTGGGGTATTTCTATTGAGGTATTTTTAGCGCCGCGTGAGCCTGGTATGTCCATTGGCAAGCGGATGAAATCGTATGACCATTTTTGGTAGAGGTTTTGTAATTTTTTTGTGGAATAAGAGCTGAGGAATTGATTGGTAGGCCACGTAGATTGCAGGATGAAATCGTATGTCCACTTTTGGTAGCGGTTTTTGAGTCTGACATATTTGTAAAATGTTTCAAGTGCCACAGGCTGCAGAGGAATGCCTGATAAATAGATGAAGTTGTATGACCTGTTTTGGTAAAGGTTTTTTTTGAAATAACATATTTGAGGAATGCTCCAAGAGATAGGATCAGTTGATAGACCAATGAGATCGTTGTATAAAGTCATATGACCTTTTTGGTAGAAGAGGAGAGGAGAAAGCCCGGTCATTAATTGAGGAATGGCCATAATGGCTCCATATGATAAACATTGTATGAGTAATTCTGTTTCAGTCGCCCAGTATAGAAACGTAATTCTTTAATGATCGTTTTAAAATTGGGACTGCAACCGCACTCAACCGCTTGCGAGAGGCTCGTTAGTGAGATTAGAATGAATTATTTAAAGTAACGAGCACTCTGACGACAAATTGCCTGCGCACCCCGACCACCAGCTCGACCACGAATCCCCTTGGCATAAGCTCATTCCGCACAGCTAATTGGCAAACAGCGTAAATCTCACCGAGCCGGCGCGAGTGAATTGTGAAGGGCACTCTAGCGCACAGCAGAGGTTGTGCAGAGTGGGTGGTTGGATGTGCGTGCCAAAGTCTCGCCACCCTCGCCATCCCCGCGAAGCTCTGCAATGGGTCAAGTGCGTTTCGCGACGACGTTACGACGTTTCATTTTTACCGAATATAGGACACAACGCGAGGTTGGGAATATTTTCTAACAATATGCACTTTTCTTTGCTCGCACACACACACTTTTTTTCTTTTTCTTTCTTTTCCTCTATTATCTAAGCGAAGAAGCACTGCGACACTTTTTCACATGTATATAGAGTCTAGTCGTCGCTGGCAGTTATTACGGTGGAGACCCTTCGAATTTAATCCTATCTACTGAAGGTCCAGAAAAGCCTGACGACTAAAGGCAACGCATAGCCACACGCACACGCACGGTAATAGGATTTGAAGGTATTTTATTTTTTGGCGACGCGAAATGCGACCGACGACGAGGACACGCGCGTGGAACTCTGCGGACGAACGGCAACAAAATGGCTGCATCGATCCGCAGTGAAGGAAAATGTATTTTGTGCGCGCCACTGATGCGCAGTGAGTCCTGACACTTTGTGACGCTGCGCTGCTGTGCGATGTTGTGGCGGCGGCACGACGGATGAGTTTGTTTGACGTGCGGCGCGGGTGGCGGCATCCGATAATGATATAAAGCATATTATGATTGGGGAGAAAGAGAGGGAGAGTGCAAACGCCTGCGCAATGGGTCATTGCTCCAGAGCGACGAAAGCAGGTCATTTTCATTCATGCGGCAGTGCACACACGCATACACTCGAATGAATTGCACGAGAGTGCGTGCACGCTCACGCGGTGGGGGTGGGGGATGCGGGTGGAAGAATTAATGTTTGTGTGACTTTAGGTGACATTCGAACGAGGAAGCCTTCGAAGGGTCATGCCGCGTGTGCGACAAGTGTACGTGAGTGGAATTTCAGATTATCGCGTCTGATTTGGAGCTTATACATGTCATTGGCAAGCAGAAGCCGCCAAAATTTTAGGCAGATTATACAGGGTGGTTCAAATGAAAATAATGATAATTTAATAGGGTGCTTTTTAATACTATCGATGCGGTTGCTGTACTTCGTTTTTATGTTGCCGTTGGGTGGAGACCTTTTAATTATTACTAATTGTATATTCTAACAAATTTTACAGGAGGCACTAAAATAACATAACCTACAAATTACCCCCTGCCCCCAAAACCAAAAACATCTCTACGCAATCACCTATACAATTCTACAACTCTACATTATTTGAAAATGACAGAAACTTACTTGCACTCGCGATCACGATGCCAGACGGCCAATTGCAGCCGTTTTGCGGGCATATCGACAACAGCGCCATCTATCGCCGCTGGGTTTCGTGTGGCAAACGTGAAACGGTGATCAAAGACCGGTCGACTCGAGTTCTTGTGTACGGCCGTGCGCTGGAAGCCACCGTCGGTGGTGTGCTCCGGTGCCAGCACCGCCACCTTAACATACGCATTAATGGAGCCACCCTGCGGTCTGGCCAGATCCTTGCAGCGCAGCACTGGAATCGACATGGAAAATAGTAGAAATATTATAAGGTTGCTTTTAGATTTCTGGGGATGAAGCTAAAGTGCTTCACCAAAAGTATAAATATTTATATATTAAAACAATATAAGGGATTCGCTTGTAGTTCGATCATACCAACTCACCGTGAACTTGAATTTTGTTCTCGTCAACAGCGATGGCCAGCTCCAGGGAGCCACTGATCATCGCAGTTGCTGACGAGGAGGACGCCTTCGAACAGCGTGACGTCGTCGACGATGCCACCGACTTGCGTTTCTCCAGTGAGTCCTCCATCGAGTCGGCCGGCGACTCAGAGAACATCAGGCAACGCCGAATCGTGTGCTGGGCACCGGTCGGTGTGGAGCTAGCCTGCAGGTCGTTCGTCTTGATGCCCGGCGTGCAGCTCTCGTCGTACACATTTTGGACGGTGTTGGCATTGCAGGCACCGCTCGTCGAGCTAATGGTGGTGCCCATGTCAGTGGGAGTGTTCATGCAGGCCAGATGATCGATACTCTTGCGCATGAACGAGTAGCTTGTGGTGGTCTTGAACAGTGACGCAACTGGTGTACGGGGACTCGGCTGCAATGGTTTCACCTCTAGAGTACAGGCGGCAGCAGCAGCGGTAGCTGCTTTATGCTTTCGCCGTACGCCGCGCTGACGGCGCAAGTGACAGCTAGCCTCAAGCGGGTTATCACAGGATGCAGCTGGGGCGGTGGCAGTGGGAGTGCGTACCTCACGCTCGTTCACAGTTGCCTCAGCGGTCTCGGCCAGAATAATGGTGCGCTCGGTGTCCAGCACCTCGCTGGGCAACAGCTCGAAGTTATCACAGAATATATTCAGATCGGCGGCTGGATCGTCGGCTGCCTGATAGGTGGGCGAACTGGATGGCGGTGTGGCCACAACGATGCTGGTGAACTTCTTGCGCAGTGAGGTCTTGCGATCGGCAGAGAATTTGCTCTTGCGGGAGCTCTCCAGAATGGCATCGATCATTTTGTCTAGTTCGGTATCGTTCAGTGCCTTTGAGCTTAGGATCGAGTCTTCTTCGAGTAGCATGTGGTTGTTGTTGTTGTTGATGTTCTCCGCAGCTCGTTTGAAGCTCATTTTGCTGAAGCGGAGCTCGGACAGACGACGCGATAGTGGTGTCACCTCAACGGCAGGTGCAGTGGCACCTGCAGCGACGGTGGGGGAGAACTTGAGACGTTTCGAGGCAGGCATCTCGTCGCGACAATAGAACGGATTCTCGAAGTAGGAATCCTTGGCGGTGAGGCCACGCAGAGCGATCATAGGTGCTGCACCGCACGGCGAGTACTCTAGATCGAATGTGGGCAGTGTGGATGCGTACGGCATAGCAGCGGCCAGTGGTCTTGGTAGGGTTACCGGAGACAACGGTAGATGGCGCTTACGACTCGGTGTGTGCATGGAACCGTTCGGTGTGAGCACCGGTGTGAGGTTACCCACGTCACGCAGTGCAAAGTCGAGTTTCTGCGGGAATGGCGTACTGGTGGCCGTCGAGCGGCGAGAGTGCATGGCATGCGGTGTGGCCACGATTTGATTCTCCTTGTCGCGATTCAAGAAGCGACGTGTGTGCTCAGAGGATCCCAGTGATTTCCGGCGACCCTCACGAGTGTCGCGGGTGGTGCGCAGTGGCTTCTGTAGGTTGCCCAGTGATCGACGAGATGTGGTGCGTGTGGGCTCGAGCATGAGGGAGATCGGTTGGCTGGGATCAGCTCGTTTGGTTACGGTCCACTTCAGCATGATGAAGCCTGAAAAGGAAGGAACAAAAAGACGTTAGTATAATAAGGATACACAAGCACACCCTTTTTATATGTACATATTAAATAAAACTTCGTTTTAGGGTGAACGCGCACGAAGCAATTGCGCGACATTGTGTAGATCGTATCTTATCCCGCACATCCTTGTTGTTGCGCGCGCATTAAATAAGGGTTGCACGACGCAAAGACGAACCTTTTGCCATCACAATTAAATTGCTATCTATTTCCTTATCTTCCAACTGACAAACGAATACACCGAATTAAGACAATGCGCTTTCCTTCCGTTTTCTCAAAAGCTTATTTTGATATCTGGGAAATCGCTGCCAGAGCTAAACGTAAACAACCACACATACACACAGACACACACTTTCCCACGCCTGAAACGTCAAAAAACGCGCGAGCTCATTCGTTCCACCCAATTAACCCTCAAGTCGTTTGAGTTTTTGTCCCTGTGCGCTCGTCGTCGTCGTTTAAAAATAAACGTATATATATATATAATAATGAAAGAATTCCATATTTGTGTTATGATTAAGCGAAAATTCATTGTGATAAAAAACAAAGGCGTTCAACGCGGATAAATGCAGAATCAGGGGGTTGCAAAGAAAACAATCGCGATGTCAAAAATTGCCCAATTGTGTGTGTGAATCTTGACGGAGGCACCCCGCGCGTAATAATTACGTCTTGGCCGCATTGTTTTAGGTGAGCCACGTCAAGTCTAGAAATCCGTTGAAATCTTTGGAAATACGGCTGCCAATTGTGTTCAATTTGGCACGCTCGCCTCCATTGTGGACTTTTGATAATTTGGCAGTATTATTTTTAATCGCGACCCTTTGTTCGGCGGACGCATTGTGTGCGACCGCAAATCGTTTTAACGGTCACTCAGGCGCACTGTATAATTTTGTGGGCGATGCCCAGTGCGGCAATTTTGTCCTTTCGACGTTTTGACGTTTGTCGCGCATAGAGCACCAATTATCGATACGCACCGAGTTACGAGAGAGCGCGCACCCTCGTAATGCGACACTATTAAAAATTATCCTTTTCGAAGGCGTTTGCCGTAAAATTAAGCGCATTTCCGGTGTGTGCGGTATGCGTAATGCGTGAGTAAAACAAACATAGTTTTTTTTTGTTTAGTTGGTTTTCTGCTGATGCACGCCGCCGCTGCGCCGCTTGTCGACCCGTTCACATTGAACGAACCGGAAAATGTGGTTTACGCTAGACGCGCGGCGGCAAGATTCAAATTTCACACACTTGAAATTTGCATTCAAACAACGTTATTGTAAACCTGAAAAACCGCACATTTCCATTGTGGTGTGTATGCAATAAATCTTGTTGCGCGACATTTAACAATGGCGCGCGAAAATTCGCAATATATACGATCATCTTTTTGGCTCCTCGGGTTGGTTTCTTTGGTGTGTGCACAACGCGTAAGGCACACACTCGCAGCAAGCACAATGGAATAAACATTATTCGGGATATTATAATTTTTTTATTGTTATTGCGGGACAATTGGGACGCACAGCCGGTTCGTGTGTGCGAATTCAAATGCAGCCCATCTTGAGTGTGGTATGCGGCACAAAAGGCGACACAAGAGACGCGTTATAATATGCTAATGCCGGAACAAACCGGATCGCGAGTGTGTCCGTTTCGAAGGAATGCAATGTTGCTTTATATATTCTGGAAAAGTACAATATATCATTTAGATTGCATTCAAAGATGGTCGAAATCGAGTTTGCGATCGGTCGCTGTTTGTGTGACCACGAGTGATGAGAAAAATTATTTTAAACAGGTAGGTTGAGTTTTTTTTTTACTCCTGATCGTCAGATGGTATTTAAATTTGAAGTGAGGATTTTGAATTTTTGCACAGATTATCTGGAGAATGTGCCGAGTGTGTGGGAACTAAATTTTTTCGAGTTTGTTGTTTTAGTGTGCGCAATACTAGCCAATGAATTTACGTGCTACAAAAAATGCGTTTTTGCTTGTAAATGTTTCTATTTACTCCTGATTGTCCGTGGCTACAAAGGAATTGCGCCAGGATCATGACATTTTGCACGAATTATCCCGAGAATATGCGAAATGTGATAAAATTAAATTTGATTCCATTTATGGTTGGTATGTCAGAAATCCTTGCAAATGGAGATACGGCATACAAAAAATGAACATTTACATGAAAACGTTTTTGTTTACTCCTGATCGTCAGATACTTATCAAACCTGGCGGCAGGACCATGAATTTGTGCAGAGACTATCTTGAGAATATAAAGAATAACTTAAAAGTTTGTTTTTATGGATTTATGGTTGTTGTGTTAGAAATCCTTGTAAATGGAAATACGTTCATCACTATGTGTGTTAAAACAGGTGCATGGTATTTTATCCTCCAAATGGTCAGATGGCAATCAAAAACAGAGGCAGGATTGTGAAATTTTGCACACAGAATCTTGAATATATGGTGAAAATTATTTACAAAAAACTTTATGGTTTTTATGGTTTTATGGATGCAATCCATAAAGTCGAATTAGACACTGCAAAATATTCTTTTTTTTGTAATTTTATATATTAAACCAGAAACCGCTCTATCACGTCCTCTCATCTGCCCAGCTCTCATCGCCACTCATCACCGACACATTTCGTTTTGGCACAGCCGGCAAATCAAATACGAACGCACCAAAAAAATATTATAGGTCACACACAGACGTGTCCCGTGAAATTGGACCATCCAAAAATCGCATTTCCCACGATTTCCCTGCACAAACATGATATAGATAGCTGAGCACACACATACACACCCAATTAGACGCATTTCTCATTTCTGTCCAAGATGCGCGCCATCACACCGTTCCGATGACGTTTTTCCAGGTACAATCGCATTTATTCCGCAAAACTGTCAAAAATCTAAAACAAATTGCATAAAACTGATCCAGTTCTACCCAAATTTGGGGTACGAAAATAAGACGACAATTATTGTGCGCGCAAACACACACCAATACGTATGTATGTATATTTATAATCACGTAGATAGAAACACTAATACATATATATATATATACATAATAAGAAGCAGCTGCGCGCGCACGTATATACTTCTTTTTCTTCCTTTTAATAGAGCGCCTCGCGCGCGCAGCTGAACTTTCCTCTTGTCGTCGTCGTCGTCTTTCCTTTTAAATAATTTTGCGGCGCTATTGTGCAAGTTTGCATGCATGTGCGTATGCGTGTGTGTGTGTGTGTCTCGCTGCTGCAGCTCAAGGTCAGACACACTGCGGATGGAATCTCTGGTCTCGTGTTGTCGAAATTTTTGCACATTTCGAGGGGTGCGTCGTCCTGGCACGTCCAATCTATACAATATACATACATATAGTGTTTTGATGCTTTTATGTACTTTCTTATATAACTCTCCTCGAGGATAGGTATAGTATAGTATATATAATATAAACGGTAATAACAATAATGATAAAAGTAATCTTGTGCGTCTGTATCAATAGAAGATAAAATCGAAGGGAAAGAATACACAAGGACCCTCGCAAACAGTAAAAGGTCAAGGCAAGCGAATCGCTATCTCCTATTTTATACGGAAAAGGATACGCGAGCGCGCACCGCAATAAATCGCAGACTTGTTATACAATATGCGATGCATTTGTTTGGGAGCCTTCTTTTGTGCGTGTGTGTGTGGGGTGCGTTTCTCCGCCGTGTTATTGTTATGGGATTTGGAAATATGTAAGATTATATATTTATTCAATTTACGCAGATTTTACCGGATGGCCATTTTCGGGCAATTTATCTTATGATCGGAGAGGCTTTCTTTTGACTATGTGTCTATGGATTTTGACCGTTTGAACTGGCGCTTGCGCGGGATCGTTTCGCTCCGTTAATTCTGTGCTTATGTGTGTGTGTCTGTGTGTTGACCTAAGGCCGGATGACCGGTGTGCATTAAATTCGAAATGGAGTACAACGAATTTAAGGTGAGATTTATGGGAACCGCATTTTAAATCTGGTTGCGGTTTACGTTTTTTTGTTAATGGTTTTGAGTTCTTAATGCAATTTATTGAAATGGTCTGAGCTTATGTGATTAGAAATGGCTGCTCCGGTGAAATCCGGAGTTTAGCTAAGATGGAGTTTGAGAAAACACGGAACTGCATGTACAGCCAATGCTATAATTTGCAGTCCGTTTAGATCACATATCAGTAGTGGGAGATAATTTAAACTTAATTATTTTTTTATGACTTTATAAGAAATTGCATCCGGTTCCGGATTTAAAATTCCAAAAAAACATCGCCTAATTTTTCCGTAAAAGTACCATAACCATAAAATACAAAACAAAAAGTTTTATCTATTTTAATCTACAATTTAAATTTCGATGCATCACCAAAGACACCGTTTCAAAAAATTACAAATTCAACCAATATAACCAAATTTTTTTTTACTCATGATCGTCAGATGCCCAGCAAAACTCAAAGTAGGACCCTGAAACTTTGCACATACATATTCAAGACTATGCTGAAGAGATCCAAGCTATGTTTTGTTAAAATTATGGTTTGTATGTATGCGTTTCATGGCCTGGAGTAGAGAGGCCTAAAACAACCTTAAATCGATCACACATCGAAGACCCGTACGATTAGCGTTAACCCTTTGCCCATTGTTATCGTAATCAAAAACAACAACAACAACTATGATTTATATACACACGATACACTATATATATAGAGTGTCTGACACCCAACATTTGTGTTGAGGTGACATGTTGTTGTTGGTAAATTTTAAGCAAACAAAATTAGTTGCATCGTCTGTTTGTATGTACTCTGTACTGTTTTTTTACCTAATTCCGATGAGCATGTGCAATGTGCATGTACGAACGTGTGTGTGTGTCTGTGTGTGTGCGTGAGTTGGCGCATTATCATATGTAAGTTTAAAAAAAAACATCAAGGGTGTTTTTGTGTGAGGGTCGCATACGCTTGATCGCTTTTCCTCGCGCGCTCGCGCTCTGATACCGAAATCAGATCAAGATCACCAAGAAGCTGTGCACGCACATACACGCACACACACACACACCTTTGCACGCTCGGCAAAAGCGATTTGTTGTTGTGTACAGACCGTCTCCGTGAAAAAAGGCTCTGTACCCCGAAGGCAAAATCAAATATAATGCATGTAATACGTACGTAAAGGAACCCGAGAGAAAAAAAACGTTACCCAAAAAAGAATTAGATTAATTAAGGTATACACTACCCAGGGCCAATGTGTGGCATAAGAAAAGAGTGAGTGATGGGTGCGCGCTTGCGCAATATACATGTATACATAGTATACTCAATTTTACCATCTGGGTTTTTCACTCCATTCACTCTCGGGTCGTCTTCCGTGTTTGCGTGCAGCTCAGGTACACAGATTCGGCAAAAGCAATTTTTCAGGGACGCATATACAATGGCACACAGGCATAATCTTATGCCGGCAAACATATTACATGCTCATTTTGCATATGTATATACTGTACACAGTTATATTTGTGCACATTTTTGGGATTTCGTATGTCAGCCCATAGCAACCATTGTTGTACCGGTACCGGGCGACCGAAGCTAATAAAGAGGGCTTAATCAAGGGGTTGGTTTATTAAATTACATATTTTGCCCGCTCGGGCATTATTCCTATTGAGCTACGCGAGTCGAGAGCAAACACACATAATTATTAAAGACGCATCCAGCACACACACTGATGAATGTGAGATGAATTAAAGACGCATAAATCTGCGGATGGCTCACGAGAGCTAGACCCATAATCTCGATTCCGTATTGAAAATGAGTTTTGAATTGAATCAATATTTGTGTATGCAAATGCGTTTGTTCGGTTTTGACTTCCGAGTACTTGAAGGTGAATAAATCTGTGGTGACGGTTTGATTTTGTTCGTGAGTGTGTGTGTGTGAATAATTTAATGGTAGAGGTTTTTTAACGAATTTATAATGAGATTTATGTGGTTTTGACAGAAGTTGTACTAGATATAAGATGGGAGTGGTATTAAACAAAAAAAGATAAATATGTAGGTTCAATGACTACACAAATTTGATTCTAACAAAAAACTGAATAAGAATCAAATTTAACTACATTTTTTGTGTTTTGCGCAAAAAAATGTACTAGATTTTTCTACCTGTTTGACATAAGTAAACGAAACCAAGGGTGACGTGTCAATCTAATGAAAAGCATGTAATGTAATCACCTGCAGAGATTCCTATCATAATCCAATTAGGAAATATTAAATTATTAACGGTAAATCACAAAAGTACACATGTACCTTGACCACGCTGAACACTTAATTTCGTACAGCACACGTGCACGCCACTGCCGCACAATAAGGGGTTAAGCGCGCGTGTGACAGACGAGAACCGGAACCGAAAATCATATCGCATACGAAGATCGCGAACGCGATGCAGGGTGGGGGGAGGTCTGTCAGTCAAACGAACGGTAAATAATGTGCTAATTTGCATACAGGTGTGTGCCTCTGTGTGTGTGTGGTGCTATGACATTTAAAGGAGGGAGCTGCCTCCCGCACCGCGACGCATGACCAAACTGTTGGCATGAGTTTCCGCGCATGTGATGACGTTTCCTTGAGCCGTGTTTCCTTTAAACGTATATACATATTTAAAGTGTATTATCGGTGTGTACACTTTTGCAGGCCGGTAATTTATTCTGAGAGCGAAAGCTCGAGCGAACCGTACCGGCTCTGACGTTTAAGGGTAGTTTTGCCTTCCTTCGACCTGATGCGAGTTTCTGTGCGAGCTCGTGAGCTCATTTAAACGTCAGGTCGGCAGTCACGGTGCACTGGTTATTTAAATGCAATTGAACTCGGAAAATTTGCATATTAACTGCATTCTGTGTGCATTATGCATTGTTATGGAAGCACATGGTGTGCGGAGGAGGGGGGGGGCAGAGTGGTGTGGAATGGATTGACTTTACTGTCTGTCGAGCGATTAAAATGAGGGCAAATATACAATTTGGGAGTTCTATCTTTTTTTGACAGCAATTGGACTAGATTTCATAGAAATTGTACTAGATTTTTGCTTGCATGACAGCTACTTGATGCAAAAATAAAAGTACATACTAATTCTTGTACAGATTTTTTTCTGGAGATTAGATCGATTTTTTGCTCGACAATAAACTGCCCTTAGCGGACTTTAGCTTGTTTGACAGAAACTGTACTAGAGTATAGCTTTCTGAAAATACATTGTAGTAGATTTTTTAATTGTTTTTTTATTTATTAGAAAAGTAAATTACAGAAAAGGCTGAAACATAATTAATAATAAAATACCCTCATTCAGGCAATCTCCCTTGACGGGCCATTTTAACAGCCAGGTAATTCGCATTCGCTTGCCTGCTCACACGCATGAGTGCTTCGCGCAGGCCGCGCATATTTGTATATATTATATGCTGAATTAAAGTTCGCTGATGCGTGTGCTCCGTACTGACACATCGCCGGCGGCTCGGCATAGTGTGTCTTACCGACATATGCGACCGGCGGCGGGCGGCGCGGCGCGGCGTGCTCACCGAGCATGAAAGAAACGATATCCGCACGCGTGACCTTAAGAAAGTGGCTAAGCTACACATTTTATGCGTATTAGATATTAGATAATTCAGCTGTGGGGATTACAGCTCGAGATAGTGGCGCTTATTTGTTTTTCTTGATACGCATATATATTTATAAAAGGCTAGATCGCTATATATGAGAGGGGTGCCCCGCTGGTAATTAGGATTATGAGTGCGTGCCTTATCCAAATCGAGTCATCGTGCCGCCGGACTTCATCAAATTCGTGTAGATTTGTAGAGATAAATTTTCTACAATTTCTGGGTAATTTTAAAATAATTATTTAATTATGAATGGGGTGCACGCGAGGAGTGCTTTCGGAATTAAAACAATTAAAATTAAAAGAAGGACCATTTGTTTGGTTTATTTCCGAGAAACAGGCCAAAAATGATATACATATATAATACTTTGCATTCATTTCCGACAAACACACCTTGTGCGTCAACAATGTTAAGGGGTATTTTAACCTTCTTCCTCTGGAGGCCATTAAACAAATACGCACACATACACACGAAAACAGAGGAACCTCGTATAATTATAGCTCGAAAAATGCGCTTATCACTCAATCGAACAAGTGCGCAAAAACAACAGCCGCCGCCGCCGCCGCGCATTTGAACAGCTTGTTTGCGTGCCAAGCTGTCAAGCTGCCAAACGCATCCGCGCGCCATCTATTAAGTACCAGCAAGCGCTAATTTGGAATTTATACTACAAAAGCGTGTTAAAGTTCCTAATTAAGAATTTATTATTATTATTATTATTATTAAAAGGCGCGAGAAAAATCTGCGAGGGTTCGATCGAAAGGCCATTGCCGGACCACCGTATTGTCAGCGCGCGCAACACAGCGAACATCAGTGACAGTTGGTCAGCGCGCTGGTGATGAGTGCGTTTATGGCCCTATGCAGCGAGCGCGGCGCGTACCACTTAACACTTTCACAACGCGTCTGTGTGTGTGTGTGTGCGTGTATTTGTTGTGTTAAACGAGGGCGCGAGGGCGGCATGCTGTTTTTTCTTCTTCTTCTTCTTTGCTTTGCTCGTCCTTTCTAACAGCGCTATTAATCGAAGCAGCAAGCAGGTAGCAGGTGCAAATTAGACGATTCGAATTGATTGAGCTTGAGCCAAACACACACACACATAAAAATACACTTGAATCGAAAGCAAGAGTCTCTTGAGACGTATATAAAATATACGTTGCGTTCGTCTACATCGTCTCAAGCAGCAACGTCTTGAGTGGCACGTGCCCGCTGCGCTTCCAACCACCGCCACCGAGGCCGGCAAGAGGGCACAAGAAACACCTGCTGTGCGTGCGCACGCTTTTCTATTGCATTTCAAACGTATTTCGAGTTTTATGTGTGTGTGTGTTTTTGTTATAGTGTGTTTCTCTGGGATTGTACACAAAATAAACACAAACACACTTTTTGGCATTATCTCTCTCACTCACTCTTTGTGTGACAGCATAAAATTTATAAAAAAAACATAAACACAGAGTTTAACGTTTTTTTTCTGCTGTTGTTTTTGATGCTTAAATTACCTTTTCTTGTTTTCCATTTATGTTTACACACGACGAGCGAGCGAACGCGCGGGCAGCTCGGAACTCACTGAATTAATTAAAAGTATCGATGACATATATTTGCTGTGCGCTGCCACTGTTTTTGTTGTTGTTATTGGCATTTTGACGTTAAGGGTCTTGCGTCATTGAATACACACACAAACACACACATGTGGTTTTTGTTTGTTTTAGCCAATGTGACATAAGCACACCGGCACAGTTAAAACCGCTAAGTGAAAAATGGTTTGAATTAATAAATGATCGCGCTTCCGTTTGCGTGTGCGTCGCCGGCGACATTGTGACAGTGCGGAATGCGTGCGCACTTCCTTACGAGATGAGAACCATCTGTGTGGCCGTGCGCGAAGGCTGATGCTGGGAAATGCATTCCTTGCGCGCTCTCTTGAGAGCGACTTCTCGGCGACTTGTTTTAATTAGGAAGCGGTGAGCTCACGAGAGAGGAGGTCGCATAACACACTCAACCCCTTTTTCAGCTGGTTCTACAACAGAACCAGCGAGTACGGCAGCCCGGAATTGCGTCGCAAGTCGCTTTACATATATTTGAATAAAAGACAACAGACACGGAACAGACCCTTTATGCGGCGCACTCGGAACGGAATTAAATTTAGGAAAAAAAGCGAAACAACAAGGGACATTGAATGTGTTGCCATGTGCGGCGCGCTGTTCTGTCAGTGAGTGACAGGTCAACCAACCGCGAGCGAGTGTTTTTGGGTTCACATGATATTATACTGTAGCTGGGTTGTTGTTGTTGTTGTAGTACCTGAACAATTTTGCGATCCGTTTTTGCGCGGAACGCTTTCGGGGATGCATAATGGGATTAGGCTTATGCAGATTGTGCCGCAATTGAGAGGTGTGTGAGAATTTCGGAATGATCGCGTCGTCGATCGTGATGTTTACTCTGGCTGTTGAGAGAAATCTTTGGAATTGGATTTGAGGAAAAGCGAGTGATCGCGATCAGCTGAATATAGATTATACAGGACAATGGGAATAGCTTGCAATCGCAGTGGATGCCTATCGCGATCACTGAATAGGATATTTGGATATGAATCTTGCAATTGCAGAGTAAGCCAATAATTAAGTAAAAGATCGCTCGCGATCACTTAAAACTCTAATTGGAGCTACAGATGGCGATCACTGTAAAAAGTATATAGAACGCGATCACTGTAATACACGTGATCGTTAATAGGCGATCGTTCGAAGAAATCTAATCAATGAACCGATCACGATAGCGCTTGTGCGGACTCAAACAAATATAATTTCAATATCTCGCGATCACTAGAAGATATCTGCACGCGATCCTTTATAAATATCAGTAAAATAGCTTTAGATCGAAAGTTGAGTCGATAGATCGTTCACGCGATCACTTACGATCGATTTATAATCAACTTTCATTGCTGAAGATCACTGAAATCTCTAGCGATCACCGTTAATTCGAATCGCGATCACTGATCATCAAATCCGTCGCGATCACTGTAAAACGGTGAAAAGCGATCGCCCGAAGAAATCGACGATCGTTCACGCAATCACGCGATCACTCGCGATCGATTTATAATAAATTTTCATTACTAAAGATCACTGAAATCGTTGGTGATCATCGTTAATTCAAATTGCGATCACTGATCATCAAATCCGTCGCCATCACTGAAACACGTAATTGATCTCACCCACACATGCAATCTGCTTCACATTTTCCATTGACACAAATTTTGCATTTGCGAATTTGCAACCCTCTACGAAATCCGATACTTCAGCCCCTATAAAATGTCAATGCCAAAATATGCCTGCCTCAAAAACCGCTCACCTGCCTGCCTCCCGCAGCCGCCGCCACCGTCATCAACAACCGTTCGCACGCACACGCAAAACGCAAATAAAATAATTGCATATAATTCGCAAGGGCTTACGAATGAGCCCTTGACTCGAGATTCCTATCGCTTAATCACGATCGCAAAATCAAACCACTTAATTGTACACGCACAAGATCAACGAATCAAGTCCAAATGCGCTCTTTGCGCTGGAAACCCTCTACCGGTGCGACACGCAAGCACGTCAAAACGCACGTACGCACGCATGCGATCGCACGCGCGCGCTTACAACAATAATAACAATATTTTCGTGATTTGTCGCGACTATAAAAATCAATTGCGTGTAAGCGAAATGTAACAACATCGTTTAATGGCGACGAGGACGACGGACGGCGGCCCGGCAAAGAGTATACATACAGTATACTCGACATCTGGGACGTCTGGAGACGAGGTGCAGCGACCCTCTTATGTTTAAATCGCACGTAGCCGGGCATTTGCATCTTGGTCACCCCTTTTGCGTCGTCACCGTGTGCCTCGGACGGAACACAACGAATAAATCGCGTAATGGTGTAATGGTTACTTAAAGTCTTGTGGTTCTCTCTCTGGTGGGTCATTCTCTGAGGCAACCCTCTTACGTATGACGGGTTTGCGCCCGCTGATTTTGTTTTGGTTATAACGTGTATGCCACGCGGTGCACCCCGGTGAAGAATAACATTTATATATATTTATGCTTATGGCTATAGAGATGCCGATGTTTTCTATGTCGTGGCATGTTTACGGGGCACGCTGATTTTTATTGATTGTGCGCGACTGACTTACTCTTAGCTGACGTGTCGCGTCGTGTCGCAAGAACGCAAGGGTTGCGTATACGAAGAAAAGCGTAGAGGGGCCGACGCGACCAATGCGTTTTTTCGAGTGCGACCGTGTACAGTTTGAAAATGTCGTTAAAAATGTTCAATGTTCTTGCAGGTATATAACAGAGGACATTTTTTCGAAGTCACGCACTCTTTTAATTGGCGACGAGGAAATAAATTACCAATTACCAAAAGCTCTCGTCTAATGATGAGGGTAATTTAAAAATATGACATTGTTTTTTTTTCTCTTCCGTTCCTATCGTGTTCCTGGTGTTTTATGCCTGGTGTATAAATCTCATAACAACAACCATTTCGATTTCACGATTAAGTGTTTTTTGGGAAGGTTTTTCAACAAAAAAAAAATGGTGATTGCCCTTTTTTCTGTTTGATGTTTGTTTCGGGTGTTCGTTTCCCGTGGGTAAGCCACCGTTTTTTTTGGGTTAATTCTTCGGTTTTTTCTGCGCTCTAGTCGCTTGTCATTAGAGCGCTGATTCGCTGCTGTTTCCTAGAATCCCCGGGCATTGTGTCTCACGGATATTGAAAGCGCTGATCCAGATGTACAAAACATTGAGAAGAACAATAAAAAAAACAAGCCGCTTCTATTGCGCTTATCCGTGCTTGCGGATTTACGTAGTAAATACACGTTTTTATCTGCGCAATCTTCCATGTGTATGTGTGTTTGTGTTTATACTCACGCATACACACACACAAACACACCCGAAGGCGCATGGGCAAATATTTGCGAAATGACCAGTGGTAATCCCCAGTGTAGTACGCTTAATATACCGTGTAATCCCTTTGGTCCTTGTGCGTGCGTGCGCCCGAGCGAGCGTTTGTTTGCTAAACAAGCGTTTAACGCAAATCGCATTGTCGGTATATGACATGAGTTTATGAGTGTGTGTGTGTGTGCTACTGTTTATATGTGTGGTGCTATGTCCACCAGTGCCCGTTCACATGGGAATTGCGCAGCTCAGCTCTATCTATCCCTGTCTAACGTGAGGCGTGCGTGAGTGCGGTGTGTTTACGTGATCTCCGTCGTGTTTACACAGTAATTAGAGTTTGTTTGTTTTGCAGGGTTTCAGAGGACTTTGCATCGAGGATCACACGCTTTAGAGTGGTCGCGAGCAATAGGTGAACGGTGGGAATACATGCAAATTGAGATGTCAACGAATTAGGATGCGTTGGAGAATGCAAAATTGTCGGTGCGATCGCGAGTTCTTCGATGTATTTTAATTTATTCTGTATAAAATACAATGTTACAATAGTTTTCGGTTTTAATCGCTGTGATCATAAGCGATATACAGGGTCGCGATCGCTATTTTTTCAGTGTACTTTGATAAAATTTGGATAATATTTAAATTTGTGATGTATGTTTTTTTACGATTGCTGCGATCACAAGTGGTCTAGAGGGTCGCGATCGCTGTTTTATCAATTATATATAAATTTGCTTTGGTTATTTTTTCTGATTTCTGCGATCACAAGTGGTCTACAGGGTCGCGATCGCTATTTTTTCAATGTACTTGAATAAATATTAAATAGTATTTAAATTTTCAATAGATATTCCTTTTGATTGCTGCGATCACAAGCGATCTGCAGGGTCGCGATCGCTGTTTTTTCAATGTACTTTGATTTATTTTGTAAAATATTTTAATTTGCAATGGATATTGTATTAGATTACTGCGATCGCAAGTGGTCTACAGGGTCGTGCGATCGCTGTATTCCATTAAATAAATTTGGATAATATTTAAATTTGCGATGGATATTGTGTCCGATTGCTGCGATCAAAAGCGGTTGAAAGGATCTTGCGATCGCTGTTTCTGCGATATATTTCCATTATTTGCGATCATCATGAATTTTGAAGTATTTCCTGCTTTAAATCTGAGCGATCGCAGGTGATCACATGTGATCACGGTAATTTTAGTGATTATTTTTAGTTTCTTAATTTTAATGCGATATTTATAGCTTGCGATCGCTGTTTTTTTAATGAACAAAAAAACACTTATTTTCACATTGCATTTCTAAATAATTATTACTTTAAAGAATTGCGATCGCAAGTGATCTGCAGCTAAGAAAACCCACTCGCGATCACTGCATTTTCAACGAAATTCTCCAAAATTCTTCTGTTCAAATATATCAAAGCCCTTCTAGCTTTCAAACCACGCGATCGCACAGCTGATCTTCACAACGAAAATGTACTGTAAACGAAAAAATATGATCCTCTCGATTAAACAGCAAAAAAAAACACATTAGATAAACAGCGATCGTGCGGTAAATTTATTCAAAAAACAAACATTTTCAAAACACCCAAAACAATCCGGCATTCAACTCAAAATATCGTCGGAGTATATTATATACACTCCAAGCGATTGTCTCTCTGTGTGTGTGTGTGTGTGTGTGTGTACGAATACCATCCCCAGCTGCCGGCGGCGACCGATGACGACGACGACTTGCCCTATACATTTTGTCGAGTCGAGTTCAATGCACAGCGAGAAGACATACGGGACAATATTTTAATCATAATAATAACATATTCTGATGTATCTGCGATTGCCTCTGTGTGTGTGTGTGAGTGTGTCTTGGCCGAGGCGAAGGGCGACACCTGCCCATACCTTTATGATGGCTCTTCTATATATACTTATACATCAGCCAGCAGCGGAGAGCGCCGCACGCAATACAAACACACAAATCAGATTCTCCCTCAACAATTGTGATCTCTCGCGTCCGCCTGAAATCTTCATGTCATCGAATAAATTACATTGTCAAGACTGCGACGACGACGTGACAAATTTATATGATATACATAAATAATAAATTATAAAAGATACTTTATAATGTACGTCTTCTCGTGTGCGCATGACTGGGCCGGCCAATACACCAAGTCATCAAACAGAGAAATCAGAGAAATCAATTAATTGATTTACTTCCATCCATCCGGAATAATCGCTCATTCGAGCCGCGGCCAAAACGATTTGTTTGGTGTGTCACGGCCGGCGCGATCGCTAGAATTCAATAGAGCTCGATCGAGCGTAAACGGAATTGATTCAATTCGGAGTTTCAGAACGTGCGTGCTTGCGCCCTAGAAGTATTGCGCTCACGTTAAGGGTAGCATAGAGCCTACACAGCCAATTACAGCCGATGCTGAATTTCATTTTTCAATTATTTGCGTGTGTGTAATTAATTCAAGTGCTTGTGTATATGTGCTGTAGAGCTGAGCCGATATTATTTACGAATTATTATTTAATATTGTATAATTTTTATGAAACTAAAAAATAGGGAGGTTAATGCCATCGATAAGATCTTGTATATACGCACTGAACAACATTCCATATGGCTTAAAAATGTGTTTATAACAAAAAACGCATTCAGCCTACTTAAAATTCATGCACTTTCGGCACCACTGACTCGCGCTCGCATTTTCCATATATGCACCCCGTGTGCAGCTCGTGGTGGAAATTATGTAGAGAAATTATCATATTTCAAATGTGCGGAACGCGCGCGCCTCATAAATATTGCATTTAACCGGTAAGCTTTGAATAAATTATATATATATAAATAAATTCGACGAGAAATAGCTGGCTGATTATTTCCAGAGAAATTAAATGTATATATATACAATAACGCCTTCTCTCGTGCGGAAACATAACAATTGATGGGAGAAAGCGCTTTCCCAGTAAGCCTCCAACCCTGTAGTATTTACTATACTTAAAATAACTGGTTCTAATTGCCGATTCACATAATTTCCAAACGATCGGACATACGTGATAACACAAGCGATTGTGCACGCACAATAAACGATTACAATACGCGCGCGCGGAGAAAGGATGCGCACGCACAATGACAGCAATTCACCGCACACACACACACACACACACACACAAAGCATAATCAAACGAATACGTATACTGCTGTGTTATTAATGATGCGTATGTGTGTGAGTGTCGACCCCCTCCCCCTTTCCAAATACATTTTCAGCACTGCAATAGCAATACTGGTCCCTCGAGCCGGCCACGTCGAGATGATAATCACTGCGTTTGCGCGGCGCTGTGCGCAAAACAAACGACGCAACAAAAGTGTTTATTTTGCTGTGTTGGTATACTGGGTTATGGCGATGATGATGGTGGTGGTGGTGCTGCGCAATCTATTCTCCGTGCTACAACAACAACAACACACCCATTGTTAATTTAACGAAGCGCGAGCAAAGCACGCAATTTGTTGTTTATGTTATGAGCGATAATTTTTTAATGCTGATTTAAATACGGAGGACACACACACACACACAGACGGGCAGACAAATTGAGCCGTGTTTTTTTGGCAACAACCCTGGGGAGATTCAGTATCTGTTTTTTTTTGTGAATATGCTAATCGATTTGTAGAGATTGACGATTCGAGAACGTGACGCACGTGGCCACATTGGGATTGGCTTTTTTGTTGGGTGCAATCGATTTGTGACGAATGATCTGTCACATTTATGTCGATCGCAAGTTGCATAGTCGATGGAACACGTGCGATCGCGATCTGTCTTTTAAGCGATCGCGATAGATTGCGAGATTTCAATGAAATCGTACGTACGTTTAAAGAAGATCCCGCTTTAAATCTTTTTGGCCCGAATTATTAATCGCTATTTTAATTGCAGCTTTTAGTATGCTAATGTTATTGAGAATCACTTGTGATCGCTGATTTTGATATTTGGACATACTGAAGGATCATATCTAATAAGAAATTAGTCAATTGAGATTAAGAATCTAGCGATCGCGAGTGGTTTTTAGCTGATTTTTATAATAATAATAAGAAATTAGTCAGTTTTTTTTGTATTCGGAAATGGGTTTGATGAGCAGGCACAGAAGATCAGTAGTGATTGCGGTATTTATAAACAAGACATTATTTAAAATACTATTAAATAAAAAAGATCAATTTTTAATGATAATTCAGCGATCGCGAGCTTGAAATATACCATGGAAGTAAATAGAACATTAAGGTTAGTATTTAATTTGTGATCGGTAATCTTTAAATAAAGACTTACTAACGCATTTAATATAAACATTTTTTCGTCAAACTAAACTGAAAATTCTGCGATCGCGGGTGGTTTTTGACAAATTCTGTGAATCAAAGTCATAATGTAATTTTATAAGTCTATAAATTTTAAAATGTATCAAGTAGAACAGATCACTTGTGATCGGTGTAATTTATATCAAGATAGTGTTTAACATTCAATATCATAATAAATTGATCAATTTCGATTAAAAAAGCAGCGATCGCAAGCTGGTTTAGAGCAATTTTGTCAATATTAGTTGTTAGAAATGTGTTAGTATTTTCACACACAAATTATTGTCTAATTTCTATAGAATATTAGTGGTTATCCGATAATTAATCAATTCTTAACACATTCTTTGGCATTCAATCTACTTTATTAAAAAAAAACAAAACTCGATTGAAATTGCACTGAATGCAATCGAATATTCAGAGTAGAAGATCACTTGTGATCGCTGTATTGTAAACCACAATATATTCGAGAATATTTGATTATAAGAAATTGATAAATTTCGATTGAATTTTCTGCGATCGCAAGCGATCTTTTGTGCAAATTATACGATTACAATGTATTTTTCAAGTGCAAATTGTATAGATGATTTGGCAGAGAAGATATCTTTTGATCGCTGCGGTTTAAAGCATTGCTTGCTTAATGATTTGAAATAATGTGAAAATTATCAGTTTGGATTGAGGAATAAGCGATCGCGAGCTGTTTTTTAGAAGATAACAGCGATCACACTTGAATTTTAAATTTGTTTTAATAATTTCTTTACTGCTCCTTTAACTTCAGCCTTAACAGATTGAAGATTTAAAGAGGCGATTACAAATATTTTGCGGCGATTATAATTAATCTGATCATCTCGTTTTTTTAATTTAATTTGAAATGATCGCTGATCGTAGATATTTAGGCGATCGCCAAATGTGTGATCGCTAATTTGAAGGACTTTTATTGATCGGAAAATAATTCTAAATTTCATTTGCGATCGCAAAATTGTTTGCAACCACATGTATAATATCAATATCAATGATAATTTAAAGATCACTAAAAAAACATCTTTTTTTTAGCTCGATCACATGCGATCGGGCGAGGGAAACATGAAACAAGAGAAGTACGACCTTAAATTTTAAGGAAATCCTCTCGTAACCTCAAACAGTTTAAATCATGCTCAAACTCGACGGGAATCTGACCAACGGTCGTGATTCATTAGAAATTAACAACATCTGATGAAAATTACTTAATCTTGAACTTTTTTATACGATCGCAAATAAAACGATCGCGATCGCTACCTACATCCAAAAAATAATCAAAACCGGTAAGTATATTCACTGCCACACTCATAACTATTTATTGCTGTGCGATCACAAGTGTGTCTCGTCCAGCGATCATCAGTCTATATTCGCATAGTTTTGCGACTCTCACGCTACAAAACACATACACTCTCACAATTTATGCTATTCTCTGGTTCTCTGGTTGCACATTTTTTAATTGTACTATTTATGCAGAAGGAAATCGTGTGCTGCTCGTCGCTCAATTAATTTCCTCATTTCATTACGTATATCCCGCACTATTTCCTTTTTAATTATGTATACGATCACGAAGTCGCGGTCGCGCCCGATTCCACCGCCGCTCCGTGCCGGTCGGTGTAAGTGCGATCTAGGCCAGAGCTCACACGCAGACCACCACATACCCATAATATAATTATTTATATTATTTTTAATTTATACTTACAGTTGAGTGTATGTGTGTGTGTGTCACGTTCAGGTGTGTGCGAATGCGGGCTATTGTATATGCTAATTGCTGTTGTCCTGTCTCGTCCACGCAGCCCGATCGGGTTTAATCCATAATTTATGCTGACGTCTGTTGAACACTGCGGGCGCACTTTAACTAATATTATTAAAATAATCCAAAAATGTCTGTATTGATCTTGTTGCACTTATTTTAGCGTTGCACTATGTTGCACTTTAGGTTTAAGTCTTTGCGAGTCTCACGAAACAACTATTTGAATATCCAAGAACCGAAACGAAATGCATTAAAATAAACGTGTGTGTGTGTATTGCGAAATGTTAAAACACTCTGCGGGTATACGAGATTAAAAAAATTGTACTGGGGTGTATTTGAAAATTAGGGTGAATGCACGCACGGACGTCCGTATCGAACGACAACTTTTTCTCGAATGATCAACGATTGCGACGCACTGTAAACTCCAGTTCCGCGATTCACACACTCGCACAGACTTCGTCGTGTTTACCCCCGTGTGTCATCGACACGAAGTTTCACGAAGGCAGCCATCGTGTCGGCTCACATTCAGACACACACACACACACACACACACACAGCACACAGGTAAAGGTATTTTTGCGCGCGTGCGATTCCTCTTGGTGTTGCCAGCTGCGCGTTGCGAGAGAGGTACCTATGACACTGTGTGTGTTGTGCTGTCTCGCGGCAATCGGTACCTTCGTTGTGTTTGTGTATGTGTCTCGTTTCCGCATTGGTCGTACGAAGACGAACGAAAAGGTTCTGCTGGGTCCCTTTAAAAACGGCGTGGCCGGCGGTGCAGCGATCGCATGTGAGTGGCTGACTGCGCGCTGGAGTGTGTACGTTTGTCTCATTCGCTCCAGTAGTGTTCTGCGCACGCGTATCTCGATCTGTATCGGTATACTGAATACATGCACCGGGTTGTTGGTCATCGAATGCACATTATGCAACACGTTTGCTGTGTATAACTGCAGCACTGCAGCCACAGTGCATCGGTTTCATAGGAAGACAGCGAAAAGCGTAGGCGCACGCGCCAATGCAATTCTAAGCGGAGCACGCTGCTCAATCAAGATGCCAAATCTATTTCTTGGCTGTTCTTATGTATATTGAAGAAATGGAACTGAGGAATGGAAAAAAACACAAAACACTCGCACTCACACTACCGCATTGTGTCGAGAAAAAGGTATTATAAGATAGATCAGTATTTACAAGGTGTTCAAACACGCGCAGCCAGCGATAAGGCCGTTTTTTGCCTACTCACAAATATAGACACACATATACTGACACGCATACTGACACACACACTCACACACACACTAACACACTCACACACACACACGCAAGCACTGATATGTCTGTGCGGTTAGAAGACGCGATCGTTCGTCATCTTTTTTTTGCGGTTTTAATTTGTTTTTGATGATCGATTGCATGCGTGCGTGCGATACACAGCTCGTAGAAACCGGATTTGCTTTGTGGGGACGATTTTTACGGATTACGGTTTAGGCAAATTTGAATAATTCCGAAATTTCGCACAGGTTGAGAGTTTGAGATTAGAAATGTGTCGCTGCGGATATGAGCTCTTGGGGTCAGGTAGAAAAGATCAGCGTGAGAGCATCACGGGACCATTGTTTTTTCAATGTGCATATATATACTTGCTATTACTTTGCGAAGTCGATATATTTAGCAATCGAGTGCTGACCGATCGGACTTACATAAACTAGCGATCGTGTTATGTTAAATTTACTTTATGATCGTTAAGAAAGAAGTGTAGTCTGTGGCGGTCGTGTAAGATTGTGGTTTCGAAGATCACTTCTAGATGTGCTGATCGATATCGCGATCGTTAAATTTCGAGTACTGTGCGATCAAACTAAGAGGGATACCTACTAAAGCTAGAATAATCTCCAAAAGTTTCATAACAATTCCGAAAGCGACAGCGATCGCATATACGCATTATTCCAGCGAGATCGCAATCCAAAGATCGCAAAAAAATATGGAAATTTAACTCGCGATCGAAGCACAGATTTTACTCGCGATCGCTGGACATTCTTTGATCTCTTTTGATCGCATATGTGTGTATTCAAAGATCGCGCGCGATCGCACCTATATATTAGCGTTCAATTATCTAATTATTTTCAAAATACCCAAACGATATCTGGGTCAAATTTCCGCCTTGCGATCACCTGTGCGTCTTTATAGTCGCGATCGAGCGTATAAATCAAGAATAGCACTCATTTCAATTATTGCCAATATTTCGATCGCTAGACAATTTAATAGCGCGATCGCAAGAAAAAATGGATTTATCCCGATCGAGCGTAATTTTTACAGTTAGGACTATTCGATTTTAGACGAAATAAGTTTTTTTAATGATTCTGGATTTATTTGTATTTAAATTTTACTACTTTGAACTACTAAAGCGAGTTATTTAATCGTTTTCATCGATTAGTTGCGATCGCTGGGATAATGTCATAAACGCCATTGGCATTATGTCCGTAAATAGTACTTAAATCACATGGGACATATTTCCGTAAAAAAGACATAAATCCCATGGGCCTTGTGTCCAAAGAAATTGTACATAAATCCCAATGGCCTTATGTCCGTAATAAAGAATTAAAATACCTTGGGCTTTATGACCGAAACGAAACGGACATAAAGCCCATGGGCATTAATACCGTACGATGAAATGGAGTGAATGGATATTATTTTTTAGGAAATAGTTGTTTATAGTATACATTTCGCTGCAGTGTCACAATTCCTAGCGAAACAATGTCTTAATTAAACATTTAGAAAATCTTACGCGACAGCAATTCTAGAAATAAAGATTTTCTACAAATAAGCGATCTCGATCATTCCATAATATTTGCGATCGATGAACATAATTGAGTTGCGATCGTTCGTTCTATTAGCTAAATTAAATGATATCGATCATTTCAAAATATTCGAGATCGATAGTCAGAATTGCAATCGGTCGTACGACGATCTAAATTCAACGTCGATCATTCAAAAATATTTGCGATCGATGGTCAAAAATCAGTTGCGATCGGTCGTACGACGAGCTAAATTAAACGATCTCGATCATTTTTAAAAAATCACGATCGATGGTCAGAATTGCGATAGGTCTAACGACGAACTAAATTCAACGATATCGATAATTCTAAAATATTTGCGATCAATGGTCAGAATTCAGTTGCGATCGGTTGATAGACGTTCAACGATCTCGATCATCCCATAATATTTGCGATCGATGGTTAGAATTCTGTGCTGATCGGTCCGTCGACGATCTAAATTCAATGATTTCAATCATTTCAAAATATTCGAGATCGATAGTTAGAATTCAGTATCGATTGATTATACGACGATCTAAATTCAACGATCTCAATCATTCCAAAATATTTGCGATCAATGGTCAGAATTCAGTGGCGATCGGTTGTTCTACGAGCTAAATTCAATGACATCGATCATTCCAAAATATTTGCGATGGATGGTCAGAAATGCGATCGGTCGTAAGACGAGCTAAATTCAACGAACTCGATCATTATATAATATTTGCGATCGATGGTCAGAATTCTGCTGCGATCGGTCGTATGACGAGCTAGATTCAACGATTACTGACATTCGTAAAATTCGGGATCGATGGTAAAAATTCAGTTGAGATCAGGCGTACGAAGAGCTAAATTCAACGATATCGACAATCTAAATATACGCGATCGATGGTCACGATTCAGTTGCGATCAGTTTCTCGACAAACTAAATACAACGATCCCGATCATTTCAAAATAGCCTTTATCGATGGTCAGAATTGCTATCGTACGACAATCTAAATTCAACGATCTCGATCGTTTTATAATATTCGCGATCGGTGGTCCGAATTCAGTTGCAATCGCCAAGGATCTCGATCAATTAAAAATATTTGCGATCGATGGTTAGAATTCAGCTGCGATCGCCTATGCGTGATCGAGATCAATTAAAATATCTCGGCCAAATTTAAAAGGGTACACAAGTGTCGTAAAGAGTAGCATAAGACGCGACAAGAGAAGACAGGCCAGCCGGCTGGCAACATCAGCAGATGCAGCAGCTAGACTGGGGAGACATGGGGAGCTCTATCGAATAACGAAACCGCAAATCAAACACAAGGCATCCCGTTAAAGATGCCAGCGGTAACCCATTGTCCATGGATAGTGAACAGCTCA
>JAAAKO020011882.1:0-17447 GCA_010015015.2 Bolitophila cinerea | reverse complement strand
CAAAGCAAAGTACCAGACAGGTGGTGGAGACTATGTTTTTTTTCCATCGAGTTCGGTGTGTACAATGTACATGCTCAATTGTTCAGTGTTGCTCGTCGAAAAGGGGTTGCTCAAAAGCATTGACACTTAACCACCACCATAATGAGAGGGTTTGCGTAAAATGTGAGCAAACATGAGATAATCGAATTTAAAGAGCTGCTCACCCGGAAAGTGCATTTTGTTGGCATGTGTTTGTGTCTGTGTTTATTTCAGTTATTATAATATAATGTTACGTGTTCCTTATTTTCTTAAATGCACGCTCTGCCAGTCACCATGCATTTTATTTCATGTGCATTTATTACAGTCGGACTGCTTCCCCTTCGAGTTTTGTGTTGTTTGCATTATTATGCTTATGCTTTTGCTGGTAATAAGACTACATTTTTACGGTGAGAAGAACATACTCAAGTAACAAACACATACAAAGCAGCGTGTCTTATTATTATTATTATCAAACATAGGAACGATTGCCAAATAAATCGTTCCTATATTGGTGCATTTCCTGCTGGCCAGACAAGCCTGTGCGGGTTCAGTGTATGGTTTATATATGTTTTATATATATATTATTAGTACATACATGGTTTTTTGAGCCAGCCGCTGAAATCGCACTTCAAGGTTAATGTAGGCAGTACAGTGTAAAAATGGGGTATTTGTAGCAATACAGGGCTGTCCGAACGAGATATACGCAAAATATTACAAGATTGTGTAAGTCTCTTTAATTTCTCTAAATTTAACATATTTTTTAATATATATTACATACTATTATTTACAATAAAGCGTACATGTACGAAAACTTGTTCCTATTTACACGATACATTATCGACGAAAATGCACACACGCGCATCGCGAGCATCGATTTGTGAAACGTGACACGTGACGTAGTGTTTGTACATTTTATATTTTTAACGTTTACATGTGTGAATGTGTGTCTTTAGTTCTATACACTATAGTATATATAAATAAAATATGTTAAATACAATTTTTACCGCTCGTTGGTTGAGTATACACGATTTCGAACCAAGATCACCTTATTGATAATATAGTACATATCGATTGTTATGCTTACATTCTTTATGTACTTTTATTTGCATACACAACTATAAATTTACGTAGAATTGGATAAATGTTACATTATTTTAATTATAACGAGTCAGTTGGCGTGGGCTCACATATTAAAAATGATGAGCGTGACCCGCTATCGTCATCAAGAAATAATACAAGCAATAAAAAATTATGGTAGTACTCTAAATCACCGGTTTCCTAACTGTGGTCCTAATTAGATGATAACAAACTAAAGATATATTTATATTTAAATAAGGGGAAACTGAACCTCCCTGAAAAACGTCATATATTAAACACATTCATATAGAGGGAGGGGAGGGGTATTTTTTTGTGTGCCAATATTTTTCTAAAGGCCTAACGTATGCAATATTATAGTTTTTGAAATCGTGGATTCTTTTTTTATAGGGTAGTGTCTTCTCCATACTTAAATAGCATATCTTTTTTGGCAATTTAAAGTTTATAGTCTGTGGTCAGCTGACTTATATGAAATAGAACATTTGACCATTAAGTTCACGGCCCTAAAAACTATAGGGCTGTATACATTAGGCCTTTTAAAAATATTCAGCTAAAACAAATTGAATTAACCACTTTCCCAAAACTCTAAATTAAATAATATAAAATATGAGGCTTTGAAGCATATCTCCGTGAGAGGGTAATTTCCTAGATTTTTTATTTAGGCCTTACTTACACCATATATTTATTTGATTTATTTATCTTTTCTTCTTCTAAAAAATAATTTGGAGTTGTTTTCAAGTTGGGCCGCGTTTAGCACTTATTTTCAAATTTAGACTACAAAAATATATAATAGGACAAAAGATGGATAACACAATATTGATCAACACACATTGCCACGACTGAAAATCTTTTTAAAAGAATAATAATATATTATTATTCTATATGATAATTTCATCCCTTAAAAAGGGAAGCATTGTTTTCAACTGATAGGGTTAGCAGTTCAAATTAATGAATACTGGAATCTTCTTAAATAGAAATATAAATTGAAATATTACAAATTAAAGGATTTAGCTTAATATGCCAAAGCTTTTTTATAAATAAGCAATAGAAATTGTAGTTTCGGAAAGGGCATTAAAACTGAATTTTTTTTTCGAAAATCTGTTTTCTTATAAAGAATTTGTGTTATAAGATTAATTTTAAAATCAAATTGCTCTTTTATTTATTAAAAATTGTTCCTTTTTCCTTTTTTGGACATACATAGACTAGACTATAATAGACATATATTCCTATAGTGTGTAATGTGTATTTTATGTATATGATCATTGATATAATCAAGATAAAATAAATATAAAGTATATAGAAAAAATAATAAAAGCAAAAATACTAGAAAAAACTTAAAAGTGCATGTATGTATGAATCAAAATGTTTGTACTAATCGAATTGTAGCTGATATTAAATAATGATAATGTGATAATGTGATAATGTGATAATACTGTGCAAGTAGAGTCCTCTCAAATTATCATTCTAAAAAAATACAAAATACTAAGCTGTTTTTGTCTGCTAGTCTTCCTTCACTTAATATTGTGTCTAATGCAAATATACTTTATTTTTATTTTTGAATAGATTATTGATAATAATTATTGTGGTTTTTGTATTATACGAGTTGTTATACAAGTAATTGTTATGCTAATACCGCAGCGGTGCGCGATTATGAATAGGTTAATTATCTTGTAAAAACAGGCGCCTGACATGAATGTGTTTTTTCTATGTGTGTGTGTTTGTGTGTTATTTCTATGTTTGTGTGTGCGGTTATGTCCGCGCTTTATATGCGCATTTATAGTGTAATTATTATAAATACCCGCGCAACTCGGAAAGATTTGTACCAGATTTAAAACACGAAACATAAAATATATAGACATGTTCTTAATTTAAAAAAATATCAAAATTTATGCACACGCAGAGCCATTTATATTTGAACCAAGAATATAATAAAACTATATTTTTTTTACCGTCTCTTTAATGATTTGAATTTTTGATTTTTACAGACAAGTCAACAATCTGCGGTGTGCGCTGAATGCTTGGGTACCGATAAGAAAGGTCCGGAAGGAGAACCGGAGCCACTGAGCTCCTGTGACGGATGTGGCATGTCTCTGCATACAACGTGTGCGAACAGTGCTGCCAACACAACAGAGCCGGTGGCACTCGGCAGTTTGGTGAAGAAAGGTAGCCGATGGTACTGCGAAGAGTGCCGATCTTCCTGCGACACATGTCATGAAAGTGAACGTGGATCATGTCTGCTCGGCTGTTGTGCATGCGACAAAAACTTTCACCTGAGCTGTCTGGATCCGGTGCCCGAGAAGAAGCCGAAATGTCCATGGAGGTATGCTTCAAATTCGCATTTTAATATATAATTATTTTTTGTTCTACTACTGTTTGTTTTGGTAATTGCAGGTGTCGTCATTGTCTGGAGCACCATATATTACCAACTAGTCGAGATGCTATTAATACGGAACGCAAAAAGATTAGTAAAATTCGGGACAAAATGGCCGCTAAGCGAAGAAGGTAACGTGTTTTTATTTTTTTATCAGTTTCTGGCCAATACTAATATTGATTCCATTATTCTCAATCAATTTAGCATGCTATCGGCGGTCACTTCAAGCACGGCAACGCTATTGAATCGACGGCGCACGGCGGATGCTGCCGGCGCCGGTACCACGTTGGGCGCGGCGACGCCAGCCCGAAAGTCGACAAACGTGAGTCGACGCCGGATATCGCCGACAAAATTAAAACGAAAGGATTCGGATGATTCGCTCGACGAGTCTGTGCCCTCGCCGCCAAAACCCGGTAAACTATATTATTCTCAAAATCAGCAAACTACATTAATTAAAAACAGTCAGCCTAATAATAAATCGCATAATTCGGCTGCGTCGTCGTCGTGCAATGGCGACGAATCATCGCCATCCACATTTAAAGTGTCCCTAAATAATGCGTACAATAATGAAATACCGCAACAGCAACAATTAGGCAAATCAGATCGAATGTCCAAGGAAAAACAAAAGTTTTTTCGACATTCGGCTTTCAATAGTGATCGGGTCATTAAAACCTCACCACCGTCCGCCAAGCCGCGGCACACTAGTAATATTCGGGCAGCTGCGGCGGCGGCAGCAGCAGCCGGTGCTGCTGCTCACTCTCGAACTATAGCGAATTTTAAGAGTCAACTCGAGAATTCCGATAGTGATAGGTCTAAGTCTAGTGATGCAATGGCGTATCGTACGACGCCTAATTTAACGTCAGCGAAACCTCTCCAGCATTATTCGGCAAACTTATCGGATACGTCAACGTCGTGTTCAAGTAGTGAAGATGATGATGACGAGGACGAAGATGGTAGCAGTTCGTCAGAATCGTGTAGCTCGAGCAGTTCCGGAACGGGTTCGTCGTCTTCAAGTAATTCGTCTTCGTCGGAGAATGAAAACCAAAATCAAACCGTGAATGGAGCTGCTGGTAAAAAACAACAGCAGAAACAAACGGGCTGGACCCTAGCGCAAGCGGATGTTGTGACTGCTTCTGTTCAACAACAACAAAGAGCATTTCAGCCGAGTGTAGCACACACAGACTCTAGCTCCAACGGTACCTGGGGTTTTGCGGCAGAGGCCAAAAAGAATTTCGATATATTCCGCAAGAGCGATGCTCCCATCGAGCGTGTGTTTGGCAATTTCGAGGGCATCGACAAGGAGTCTTTGGTTAAAATTAGTCCAGCCGCACAACCACCACCACCAAAAACATCAGCACCAGCCCAAAGACCTCCGGGTCAACTGCGAAATCTGTACGACAGTCTAACGCACGTGTTCTCTACAAATGATTTTACACGATCACAACGAGGTTCGCCTCCAAATTATAAATCTGGAGGGCGTCGAAAAAAGCTGAAACAGCATACAAATCAACAGACACCTCCAAAGGTTGTCCTAAAAGAAACTCGCAGTACGTATCGTGACTACAAGGAACAACGTTTACAAGAGCAGTCTGAGACAGCACCTGCAACTCCGCACAGCAAACAAAAGTCTGAATTTTCTAGTTTTCTGGCCAACGGAAAAGCAAGCCTGAAGCCGTTTAATAATTTTCACCTAAGTAATATGAACAATAACGTGGCAAAAGAACCGTTTGCCAAGAAATTCTTTGGCAACACGTCTAATGTGAGTCGACCCGTCGTGGTAGCGGCGACTCAGGTGTCTAAAGACAAGCCGCCTGTCTCTCAAACAACGATGACCGCAACAACAATAACAACAACGACTTCGACGCAACTGACTCCGTCCAAAGTGCCTCGCCGCATCGTGCCCCTATCGATGCCGCTCGAACAAAAGAATCGTCGTTATCACTCGTCTAGCGAAGACGAAATACCGTATCTAAACACCCGCCTTACACCCAGCAATTTAGTCAAGAATGCCATACACCTGCAGGCTCAGGATAGGCATGTGTTGGTGGGCCGCCTGAAAAATGGTGCTGGTGACCTAACAAAAAATGCGTACAGCAAAAATGGTCTTACTTCCACCACATCACTACACCACCACCATTTCACCTCCTCCTTTTTGGAATTCGGAGCGGCGGCGTTAACTCGCGACTCGTCCGGTTCGAATCTGTCGTCCTGCTATACACCGCCGCCATACAGCCAAAATCAGTTCATGGGTAAGAAATTGTTTTCCACAAGCTCTAAAAAAAATCAATCAATCAAAAAAACTTATCAAAATCTAAAATCTTTTAAAAAAAGCCAAACGCAAAATGGCAAATTGAATGAGAACAAAAACCAATATATAAGAAGAATCTTTTTACTTCACCACATCCACTTTTTTCTGTTGTTATTGATATTATTTTTTTATTATTTATATTTTGAAAGATTAAAAAAGAAAACTAAAATTGTATACTTAACTTTATCTCATAAACGCAGCTTACTAACCACAGTAACATCCACAAATATTCCACAAAACATGTTTATACAATAAAAGAAAGAAAAAATGTCCATTCCTAAAAACAAAAAACAACCCACCACCCCAAATTTTGTCCTATACGATATGAAGTCTAGTTGCTATAATTTTCATACATCGTTTTGAAATGATTTCTGTACTTGTGCGGAAATAGAAAGCTCTGCACTCTATCTCTCTCTGTCAATACCTCTATATTTTGTTTGTACAAATACAATTTTAAATTTAAAGAAACCTATCTAGAGGTGAGTTAACCAATTTTTATAATTTATTTTAATGGTGCTAAGTTGTTTTTTATAATTTAATTTTTGATGGTGATTATTCTTTTTTAATAACAATATTTCGTATTATATTCAAATTTAGGCACTTTTTGGGTGTATACAAAAAAAATATAAATATTACGAAAACTAACTCCAACAAACCTCCGTTCCTCTCATATCCTTTCTCTCTTACAATCTGTCCATATCAAGCATGCTATCTCTCGATCAATGAAAGACATTTGTAAAGTGGTGTGTGGTCGTAATCATTTGAAGTTTTTATTTTTTGTACTTTTTTTGTATTAATTTGGTGATTTTTTTTGTTGGAACATCAACACATAATTGCTCTCTCAGCTTTTTGCTCGTGTAGTGTTCAAAGGTTTCTCGCGCAAAGCACTGTCGTTCATATTCTTGTCTGGACTGTATTTTCGGTTGAATATAACGTCATCGATTGCTGTCTGCGTTTTGCCTTGGGACACTCCCGCGACAAGTGTAATTCAATAGAAACCAAAAAAAAACTATATAACCTAAAACAATTTTTGACCATTTCTGATTAAGCTAGTATGGCGGCTGGAGCTCGGAAACTTACTTTGCTTGATTTGTTTTTTTAAATCAATTTTACTTTTTTTATTTGTTTGTATGTATTTTTGTAATTTTGTTTTTGGTATTGTGTACACATAGAGAAAAACAAAAGCGAGAAGCGAACAAACGAAAAATGCGGGGTCTCCTAACAACCTAACAACATCCCTTCTTGCATCAAGGCTCTTCGTCTTTTCGCGGACAACTCTTTCGAAATGTAGCATTTTTCTAATGGTGTGTTTTACTTTTACAAAAAAAAAAAACAAATCAAACCAAAAACGAATCACACACAAAAAATTATACTACTAAAAATACATCTTCTTGTTGTTGGTCTGACTAATTGTTGCTGGTGAGAATTTTTCATTACATTGCAAATCGAAAAAAAAGTATTTTGTTGGCTCTATTTAGTTGTTGTGTTTTCCTTAATTTATTGTATGATTTGCTTTATTTTTTGGTATAATTTTATATTTATTTTGCTCGTACACACAAACTCAAACTAGCTTGAAATGTGCATGTAAAAATGCAATGTGCAATGTTTTTAAGTGTTTTCCTTTTTATATCATTTATTTTTATTTAGTTTTCATAATTTTCTCTTAAATCAAAACATACATATAAAAATACCTGAACCCCAAAGAAACACATAAACTCATACTCCACGCTCCTCCCAAAACTCTTTACTATGCGCTACACGCCTAATTTATAGGTTATTAAACTCGGTCATTTACTAATATTATTTCAATTAAACTCTTCCGACACACAGACATTTTTTGATACCTTTTTGCTATCTCTCGGATTATTTGTTATTGTGTACACACATAAGTGAGTTTTATTTTGTTTAATATTTATTTATTTTATTCTTATTTTGATTTTATAAGTGGTTGTATTTTCCTTATAAATTGTATTTTTGTATTCGGACATTTTGGTATATATTATTGTCATGTTATTTATTCCCAGTGGCATTGAATATATCATATAAGCTCATACGATTCCTAGGTAGGCATTTTTTTAATGGCTAATGTTTATATTCACATTTTGTTTCATACAGAAAAACAGCCCCTCGCACCGGGTGTAACACAAAAAGATGTGGACCTGTACAAGGAGATCCGTGAGAAGGCCGCCCAGTCAGTGACAGATGTAATGAACTCTGCGGCTGTGTCAGCGTCTTCGTCTGTTCGCCAGTCATTGATGGTGCCAAACAGTGCTGTTGGTGGTGCGATCAATCCCCACATGATTTCACCGGGCTCGATTGCTATGGCTGCCCAGGAACGGTGTCCCGCTGCCATTGATTTCGGATCGTGGGACATTGAAACGTGGTATTCGAGTCCGTTTCCCCAGGAGTACGCAAGGTATTTTTTAATATGAATCTACAGAATGCAAAAAATAATATTTTAATTATAATAAAAGCTTTTAATTTTAAACATTAAAAATAGAGCGATGATAGAATTGTAAAATTTTGAAACGCATTAATATGCAAAAGATGTTTAATTATTTAAAATTAACTAAACAAATAGCAAAAATATTGAATATTTATTTTAACTGCTATGAAGAAATTTTCAAAATCTTTATAAAAAGGGTATTTATAACATTTTTAATACATTTATTAAATAAACAATTAAAAAGAAAGGGTGAAGACAAACATAAACATATATTATAATTTTATTGTAATATATATATACATTATTTTTAATCTTTTTTTAGAATTGTTATAAAGGAATTTCAAATTTAAATTTTTCTTTCTTGCTAATCTTGATGTAATAACCTAATTATTTTTTTATACATATTTTAAAAATATAACATTAAATATTAAATATAAAAATCTAAAAACCTCGTGGCAGTTCAAAAAAAATGTGCACCTACAATAAAATAATTTTATCCTAAAATAAAAAAAATTGCATCTTAAAATAATAGTGCTCACCGAGGAAAAAACATGCTCCAAAAAAATAAATGATCAGCAAGAAAGTTAAATCTGCCCCAATAAGAGAGTTTTTGTTAATTAATAAATAAATGTTATGGTGGAAGCAAAATAAATACCTAGTAGTAAATGCTATTTTGTAAAAAAAACATAATTCATCTTGTTTATGAAGGTATTGTTTATTATAACTGAATCTTTCCTCAAATCGCAAAGTCCTCTCAATTTAACAAATTCAATTTTTAATTTTCAACAGACTCCCAAAGCTGTTTCTGTGCGAGTTCTGCCTGAAGTACACAAAAAGCAAGGCTGTGCTTGAACGACATCAGGACAAATGCACTTGGCGTCACCCGCCAGGCACCGAAATATATCGCCAGGACGAAATATCCGTATTCGAGGTAGACGGCAACGTGAACAAGCTCTACTGTCAGAACCTCTGTCTGCTGGCCAAACTCTTTCTGGACCACAAAACATTATACTATGACGTCGAACCGTTTCTGTTCTACGTACTGACCAAGAACGATCGCAAGGGCTGCCATCTGGTCGGATACTTTTCAAAGGAAAAACACTGTGCCCAGAAGTACAATGTGTCGTGCATCATGACGATGCCACAGTATCAGCGTCAAGGTTTCGGACGGTTTCTCATTGACTTTAGCTACTTGTTGAGTCGCGAAGAGGGTCATCCAGGCACCCCGGAGAAACCACTGTCCGATTTGGGTCGTGTGTCTTACTATGCCTACTGGAAGTCCGTGGTGCTGGAGTATCTTTACTCTACACGTGGCGTACCCATCTCTATACAAGCCATTGCCGACAAGACCGGTCTGTTTGTTCCTGATATTGCTCTAACTTTTCAACTGCTGAATTTTGTGAGATGCATTCGACATCCGGATGATTTCAAGTATCATATTGTGTTTTGTGTGAACTGGGATAAAGTGGAGGCACACCATCAGAAGGTGACCCGCTCAACGATTCGCATTGATATCGATGCAGAGTGTTTGCGCTGGACACCACTGCTAACGCCAACTCTGCACGTGCTTAAGAGCGATTCGGACGATGATACATCGCAGGACATTACGCTGTCTGATATTTTAAAAACAGATGATCAGACGACAGCAGACACAAGTTTGGAGAAACCGCATCAGATATCTGTGGTGGCTGCACTGCACAGTAATATCAATGAGATCAGTGGTGTGAAGCATAAGCGAAGAAAGAACTCAAACTATCGATCCCCTGGCAGACCGGTGTCACGAAAGATACCTGGAGCAGCAGTTCCGGTGAGACAAACAATTGTGGCAAGTACACCTATTGTGGAGCAGGTGATCGAGATGACTTCATCTGGTCGCAGGCGTACAAGACCCAGTAAATACAGTGAATCTGGAGATATTAAAACCAAACTAAACATATCCACAACATCTCTAAAAGAAGCTGTTGAACTGCAGAGTATACCATCGGAACCCTATGAGGACCAGCAGATGCAGCTGCCTGTGAATGAAGTAATCGAAACAGATATCACACGGAAGCGAATAGCCGATACCGTCGAAAGTTCACTGTCAATTGTTGAAGCAATTAGTAGTAGTGAGATGTTGCATCGCGAATCGAAACGTAAGCGTTCAGTTGTTGAATCTATTACTGCTGCAACTGCTTCTGCTGCTGTTACGCCTAAAGAACCAGATGTTCTTGCTGGCGGTGATGCTAATGCATCTATATGTTCACGAAATAATCGTAACGACTTAAACGAGACGTTGGAAGCGACGACAGAAGCAAAGCGCAAGAGATCCGTAAACTCGAGTGGAGAACTTGAATTGCCGATTGAAGAGCGTAAAAAGCCTCGCACAGATTGGGAGGAGCCAAACGCGTCGATTTCAAACTCATCCACACCGATTCCGTTCCGTGGCAGACGAGGTAGATCTGTGTTTACAGAGCCGTCTCCAGACACGTCGAAACAACCTCAAGCTATTAACAAAGATCCCTCCGATTCTAAACCAGTAAAACACGACAAACGACGCAAAACAACCATAGTCGATTTAGAATCATCGGTTGCACCCGCCGTCGCAGATACTTCTCCGATGCTTGAAGAAAGTCTTGAATCGTCTTTAACCAGTAAGTTGTCACGTAGACGAAAGACAATACAAGCCGACACAGAAGATACCAGTGAAATTGTACCAGCAGCAGCCCAACAAGACCGCAGGCGTAGAATGCAACAAAACGAATCCATTGATGATCAGTCGATTAGTCTGGATTCATCAAATGTTTCAGAAAAAAGTGGTCGACGACGAAGACATGCTAAAAACGATGCTGTTGAAGTTGCAACGAATACTGATCATGAAATATCCGAACGAAAAACTCGTAGGTTGGCCAGAGAAGAAGAAATGTGTGCGCCAAAGGATTCATTGGTTGTGGCAGCGGAGAAAAGTCGTGAAGTTGAAATTACAACAAAGAGTTTGGAGCGCCGAACACGTACTGGCAAAAATGTAACCCCTGCAGAGACTGCTCCTGTTCGAACGTCTGATCGTCGAGGGCGTGTTGCTGAAGTGACAACTTCCTCCGAGCAACAACCTGTGGAAAAGCCAAGAGTGGAGCTAAGTTCAAATTCGGAAACAACTACACGGCGTTCGCGCCGTTCCGGTAAAGAACTCTCCTCTAGCGTTGAATCAGACTCACAACATACTGACGTGACGTCTGAGTTGAGTGCTCGTTCTAGTTCGTCTACCCGATCATCTAGAATGCAACCTCCTGCAGTACTTCCGGTGACTCCGAAACTAGAACCCAAGTCATCACGTCCCGAACGCAGAGTCTTGAACATGGACGAAGCTACTACAGAACCACTCATTCCTGTCACTTTTGAACCACGCATAAAGGTTAAAAACATTTTGGCAATTCTTATGGAAAAAGGCAGCGAACCCTCAAAATCACCGGATAATTCGAATAAAAGGAAACGTCTTTCTTTGGGAAAACCAGCAGCAAGAATATCAAGTCGAATTGCTGCTGCCGTAGCTGCATCTTCACCGGTTACCGTAGGTGAAGAACTTACAGTGCAGCCACCGTCGTCCCCATCAACTACGGCCAAGAAGCAGATAACCTTACCGGAAATGATGAAGGCTGCCAGAGATGCACAACGCGTAGAAAATCCGCCCGCGCAGTTACCCATCGTGGAACGCAATGAATCGAAAACTAAATCCACTGCTCATGAAACACAAAAGCCTTCTACGTCTAAAAATGTCTCAACCCCTGAGATTTCTGAATCTCCAGTGAGACCGTTGACCACAACTCCAAAGCTGAGAAGCAAACGAAATCAGCCGCACACCGATTTGCAAAATTCAGCAGTAGCCACCACCGCTGACGACTATTCTGCCGAAGCAGACGATGAAATGGAGGAAGATATTAAAACATCGAAAACTTCGCCCAAGAGTTTTGCAACAACACCAATACCGGTTATGGGAAAGGTTGTAGTTTCACTAAAGGATATTAACGTTGAGCGAAATATTCCTCCAGTTATGCCAGTGGTACCAGTCGAAATACCAACAGAAATGATTCCAGTGTCGGAATTCTCAAAAGAATTGCAACCCGTAGAGCAGCCTCCAGCAAAAACAATGAGCGAAAGACATTCGGTTGCTGTGGCCAAAAAAACAAAGAAGCAGAAAATTACTGAAAGCCTTACCACAGACTTTTCAGCGGTTAGCAGTAGTCCGGTGATTATGTTTCCGGAGCTGCTTATTGAAAAGACTAAAGAGATTGTACCAGAATCCATTCCAGGTACATTTGACTTGTTAAAAAATGACTCAAAGTCGACGGATGAAGTATTACCAAATCAATTGGAAACTGTTGTTCCGAGTCTGCTAGATCCGTACATTGGATCTGCCAACGAGTCTATTGTGCCAATGGTACCACCAGAACCGCCAGTAGACGTTGCCAAGCCACTAGACACTACAATAATACCTGAGGTCGAAAAACAAGTTTCAGTAATAACCGAAGGTCGCAAATCAAAAACACCCGATCTCCAGGAAGTCATAGTTACACCGAAAAAACAGAAATCGGTTCACTCACAGGACTCGATTTTACAGTCCGTACCAATGGACATTGAAACAACTCCCCCACAGGTACTCGTCGAATCTTCACCCAAAGGTACGGTGCATCATACTCCGCCTGCATCAGTTTCTCTAATATCCACTGAAAATGCAACTAGCGTTTTAATGGTTAACGAAAACTACAAGACTACAGTAGCAAGTGAATCACAACAGCATTCTGAACCTCCAGTGTCAACGATCTCATCGGCTGTCGAACTACCGCGTCCGAACGTAATCGTTGACACAGTGGCCGCCACACCCGTCTCGTCCATTGCCTCAGCTACTGATCACCAAACCACCACAACAAGTCTTCAAAAACTCCCTGAAATCGAGTCAAAAAACTTGGAAGCTAAAATTCCAAAGTCTGGTGATACACAAATTTCCAATAATTTGAATTCGTTAGATGTAGTTAAGAATCTATCACCTGATTTTGGAAGAGGGAGCTCCACGCAACAAGGCCAAGACCATCAGAAGCCACAAACAGTGGCACAACCACAACCGGCAACGATGTCCGATGATGTATTTCGGATATCCGATTCTGAGTCAGACACAGAAGTTGAAAAGGAAAAAATAAATTTGAGCATAGAACTAGCCAAGCAATCGAGCTCGACGACGACAACTGCAACAGATACGACAGGAGCTACAAAAATCTCAACGACTTCAGCTCCGATGGCTGAGGAGAAAGGTGTAATCAAGTCATTTCGAGAGTCGTCCGACGTAGAGAACACACAGAAAAATAGACTAAACGAGCAAAGCAAGGAGTGGTCGATGTCTTTGTTACCACAAACAACCAATGTTCAGGAACAGACACCAGTTTTGTTTCAAAAGACCGATCAAAGCGCAGCGCGCACCGATGGTTGTCCTCCCAGAGGAGGAGATACGTCCAGTGCATCTGCGACGACAAAACCAGCTGAGTTGCAATCTAAAAAAGAAATCGTCCGTACGGATTCACAAGAAATTATTGTGCCGCCGCCAAAACAAGATCCACAATCGAATCAACAACGTCCAACAGATGTATATCACACACAGCGTATTCCTGACTTTCAACAACCCATTCGATCAGAACAAATTGATGTAGCTCATCGCTTACAAGATGTGCGTCGTCCGTCAAAAGAAAAGTCTGAAAGCCAACGTACTCAACCTAAGCCACCAACAACCGAATTGAATTCCAAGAAATCAAACACCAATCAAATGTCTATCGTAGACTTTAAACCTGATCGAAAGTCGTACGACTCAAAAAACGACATAAAGATGATACAGCCAAATCTGCCACCTATACAACCACCGGCAACGATCTCAAATGACCCAATTGTTGGCAAACGTAATGAATCACCTCTCAAGTCCAAAGAGTCCAAGTCCAGTAGTACCGCAAATAGTTCGAGTTCAAAAAACTACGGGACTGAGCTGCAGCACATCGGCGGAATATCCTCCAACAAATTCTCCAGTGCTGGTTCCGGCTCAGGCAATCGATCCGAAAAACTCCACTCCAACTCTAAACAATCTTCCTCTGTCTTGCCCGAACAGAAGGTAGACCTCAACAAAATGCCACCACAGTTCAGCATGAATCAGTTGCCCAACTATCACACGACTCCCGCCCAATACTGGCAATGGGATCCGTACTACGCACCGTATCTTGATCATACAGCCACCCAGAAGAGCCCAAACAAATTCCACAAAGAACTCGCCTCGACCATGTACAATCATGGCCTCGCCCAAAATCTGTATCAAGCTAACAGTCTGGTGGTACAGCAACAGCAGCAGCAACAACAGCAGCAGCTACAACAACAATACGTACATCAGCAACAACAGCATCAGCAACAGCATCAGCATCATCAACAACAGCATCAGCATCAGCAGCACCATCAGCATGTGTCCCAAGGTCGTGAGAAATCATCTTCCATTCGACAGGATCGCAAGAGCGCAATGAACGAGCAGAGCAAGTCTAAAGCAGCAGCTGCAGCCGCTGCAAAGGAAGAAGCAATCAAACTCAAAGAATCTTCAATTTATGGTAGCTCTAACAAGAACTATGGTCACTACGAGCCCACAATCAATAGTAAATCAATAGCAACATCACACAAACATCACAGTAAAATCCAAGAGAGTATTACAAAGAACCAGCCTCAGCACATCAGTTTGCATCAACAACAACAGCACGTGCCAATGATCCATCCATCAAACTTGATAAATGCCTCAGCAGTTGGACTAAATCAGAGTATGGTTTTGCCCAAAAACTGTGCAGTCGTACCGGAGCAACATGTTGCTTCTGTGCAGCATCAACAGCAACAGCAGCAACAGCTTCATCAGCATGACATCGGAAGTGTCAGTGTTGTCGGAGGCAGCACCACACCTCAAAATACGACCACCGACATGAAACAACACACATCTCCGCCTGCTGATATCACTTCAATGGGAGTGTACACCCCAGATTCTACCACAAACTCTGTTCATAGTCTTCATCACTACAATCAATGTGATATTGACGTTGCTCAGCTAGGTCTAGAATCTCCGGCAAGTATTTCTAGTGACATTGCTTCGCAGAATTCTGTGGAAAACACAAGACCACCAAGTGTTGTCTCACATTCACAGATGGCTCAGTTTGCTGATTGTTCTATGCAACAACAATCCGTGCAACAAACGCATATGCATATGGCCATTCAGCAACAACACATGGCCGTGCCAACGTCTAGTCCACAACACCAACAACAACAACAGCAGCAGCAACAGACCATGATCATGCCGAACACTATGAACAATCAAAATGTCCAGACACAGGCAGCTGGAGCTGTCGGAGCTCGGAACAAAATCGTTCAACAACAGCAGGCAGTTCAAAATCGCAGTACAAGTAATGGAAATGCTAATAATCGGGCAGCCACGCCAAAAGTTCGGAACACTACTACGCCTGGCCTGCAACAGCAAGCTCCAGCACAGCGTCAGCAACGTACGTCACCAACAAACAATTCTAATGTACAACAACAGCAGCAGCAACAACAGCAACAACAACAGCAGCAGCATCAACAACATCAACAGCAGCAACAACAACAACAGCAACAACAGCAGCAGCAACAGATGGTTAGTCCAGGGCAACAGCAGCAGCAGCAACAGCAACAACAGCAGCAGCAGCAACAACAGATTCAGCACAACCAACACAGCCTGAACATGCAGAACCAGCAACAACAACAACAACAAATGCAACAGTACCTGTCCACAATGACTCATGGACATCACCAGAGCATACATCAAGACTACCTAGCCGTGCCTCAAATGAGTGGTACGCAAAACTATCCTGCACAATCACCAAACACGTACGGATCAATGACCACAGTAATCCAGCATCGAATGTCTGGTGGAAATCATCCGGGTGGTCCTACCGTCCATAATTCTCTAGCCTCACCACACCAGCGCCTCGGACCCTCACCATCCGCATGTGCCGTTGCTGCCAACAATAATTTCTACATCCAAGGTAATGTGTCCCACTCAACATCACATACACCAACACCAGTGCCTACGCCCACACCGACGCCCTCAGCTACACCAACACTGCAGATGAACCAGTCCGGACAGCAGTCAAACACCAGCGCTGGCAATGCATGTAGTCTATCAAAGCTGCAACAGCTAACCAACGGTCTCGAAATATTACAACCATGTCACACTCCGCCGGCCGGACCCATGAACGGCACACCACCGCTCAACCATCATCCGATGACAATGACACCTCCACCAAATCCACATATGGTTCAAAATCGAAATCTACCCACACCACCGTCCGCTACTCTGCAGTTCCACCAAAAATACTACTCCAACCAAATGAATACAACGCCACCGATTGCGATAAGCAGCAGTAGCCAAAATTCGGCACGTACTGCCCGGAACACCGCCTCAGCACCATTACAGCATATGTCTGCTGCATCGGTATCGTCTAGTCGCAGTCCGAATGTAACGATCAGTCAGAACCTTATGTCATCATATGGTTCACTGAACGGGTACCGAATGACCGGACAACAGCCAGCCGGATCGGTGGCCAGTTATATAACCAATTCCGCAGCTGGCTTCATCAATACACCCGGTCAGTTGCCAGTTCAGATGGGCGTTATGCAGTCACAGTATCAGGATCAGGCTGCCCTGCAGCGTGCCGCCGTGGCCCAACAGAACTCGATGTATTCGCCGTATTCACCTTACATTCCACTGAACGGTACGATGCGTCGGAGTTAGACACAGTAAAACCGCCACCGCAAGTGGATTTTGTTGTTTTTCAATTATGTTGTTTATGTTTAGCAATTACTTTATTTAAATTTTGTTTTGTTTTCCAATCTGAAATTCGTATTCACACTATTTTTTGCTATTTTTATTAAAGTTACATTCACAATAGCCTTATGTTATTTACTTTGATTGCGTTGCCTTTTTTTGTCGTTGAATCTATTTTACTTTGTTTCACCAAGCGCAGTTAATTACAGAGAAAACACAACTCGGGTATTTTCATTAAATTGTATATATATAATAAAATGCAAACTCAATATGGTCGAAGAAAACTTCACAATCACAAACACAGTTATATAAAATTATTATAATAAAAATAAATAGATAATAGAAGAACCGAAAATATGTTTTTTTTTAT
>JAAAKO020011871.1:0-17449 GCA_010015015.2 Bolitophila cinerea | reverse complement strand
TGTTGGCCAACTTTGGCGCTGTAGTCACTGAGTTCTGTGGGTAATACATGAGTTAGAATTTTATTTTAAGATTTATTTTTTCTTTTAGTGCTTGTGTGGTATGTGTATCTTTAAAGATTTAGTCCGATGTTGGTACCAGCTAAAACTCTGATTAATTAACATTAATTAAATACATTTATTAAAAAATGTGGAGAAAAATTGTACACAACAACAAGAACTAATCCACTACTTTCTTTCCATTCTTTGGTAAATTAAATTCTACTAGCGCGCTGCCGTTCGATTTTCTTTTGGCGCTTCGCGCACTTTTTTACTAAAAAAAACAAAAGCTGTAAACATAATAATGTGGATATGAATAAACGTTGTTTTTCAATTCATTATCCATGTTCCAAAATCAATAGACGAACTCATTATATGATACTATATCTGTCATGTGTAACCATAACGCTATGCCCGATGACGCTATGGCCCGTTCCCGATTTTTTCTTTCCCTCCTTTCTCATAAGGGGAACCCCTTTGGGGTGGAAAAGGTTTAAAGATTTGGTAAAAAACAGAAAAAAATATTCCGGAGCGTCCCGGTAAGAATTTAGCATTATTATATTGTGTATCAAATTAAAGGTATTTAAAATATCTATATTTAAAAAATAAAATAAGAAAAACACCATTCAGGAGATATTAAAAAAGCCATATTCCATATAATTAGCTATAGGCGGAGGAGTGAAGGGGGCGAAAAAAAGGATGCCATTATTTTGTAAAAGTCCAAATGTATAAATAGTCCTTTAGTTTTTAAGTCCGTGGACACCCTTTTTAGTGCAGTGTAAGTTTAATATGGTTTTAGACCAATAATCTTATAGTTCGTGGTCGGCTGACTCATTCGAAATTGAACCAAATCAAACAAATGTATAGAAAATATTTTTTTTTTCAATTGGGGTTTACGGCCCCTAAAAATGAAGTCTGTATAGATTTGACATTTTGTAAAAAATGGCATCGTTTCTTTTGTTTTCATCCTCCTCCTCCTCTTTCTATATCAAATTGTATGAAATATGACGTTTTTTTAATATCTCCTGAATAGGGGTCCGATTTCCCCACTTTTATTTGTATATTATAGATATTTTAAATAAAGAGGAGTGTCCCAATAAGAGTGACCGATTTAAATTTGGCGCCATTTTTAAATTAGCGCCACTGACTGGTGTAAAACTTGCAAAACATTAAAATATGAAAAAAAAACGATTTGAAAACTTGCGGACATTGAAAAAACTTGCAATGCAAGTTTTAAATTGCAATATGGCATCACTGTGTGTACTTAATACTTTACAACTGTTTAGTATACTATTTGGTATAAAGTATAAGTATACTTAAAAGTATACCTAAGTTTTACCGTGACATTGAAGTATGTATACCATTTTTATTTATATTTACTCTTTACTGTATTTACTTGATAATAATATTATAAAAAAGTGAATATATGAATTAATTAATAGAAAATATATAATATATTAATATATATAAATATACATTTAATTACAAAAATCTGTTTCTACTTTTAGGGTGAGTTTATATATATATTTTATATTTGTTAAAAAATTGAGGTTAAATTTTTTATTATTATAAAAAATTCAATCACCTCACACCACAACTCAAAACATCTTCTTGCAACCAACTATTCGTGATTTTATTCGAATTTATTTTTATGGTATATTAGGTCGGTTTCCACAATGGCTACAGATAAAACTGATCCTATAGTTCTCAGCTATCATAATACACTCTTAAAACTAACAGACGTCTCATTACTCCAAGGACCCTTTTGGTTGAACGATCAAATAATTTCATTTTATCTAGAATACCTAGAAAATGAAATATTTAAAGAACACACCACAAACTTACTCTTTGTTTCACCAGAAGTTACACAATGCATTAAAATAATACCCAAAGAAGAAGTTTCGATATTTTTGACACCGCTGGATGCCCACAACAAATCATTCATCTTCTTTCCTTTAAATGATAATGAGCAAACTGCAACCGGTGGCACGCACTGGAGTTTATTAGTATTTTCTCGACCAGATAATAAGTTTTACCACTTTGATTCCGCAAACGATAATAACAAACCAAATTGCATTAAAATGATATCTCAAATAAATGCTGCACTGGGATGTTCTAAGACCACCTTAGTAATGGCAGATACCTTGCAACAATGGAACGGATATGATTGTGGTATACATGTACTTTGCACGATTGAGTCTGTAGCTAAACAAATTGTAGAATCCAACAAAATCGAAGGACTGATTTGTCTATTGCCAATTTATATAAAACAGAAACGTTCGGAGATGCTGCAACTGATTGAAGATCTTGGTGGAATTTTTAATTATTAGTGTTTAAGAATTACACTGCATAAACAGTTTATAATATATAATTTAAATCTGTAATCTAAAAAAATAAAATAAATCAAGATATTTGCTGTTTTATATGTATTTATTCAAAATATGTTTTTTATAAAAACGAAATACATGTTTCTTATATTCTAAAATTATAGAAGTTTTCAAAATTCTAAAGAATGTAGGATTTTTTTACATTTTAGGCTCTTTAAAACCTCCGAATACTTTTTCCAACTCGCTAGCAATAGCTAGACACAATCTATCCTGATTTATGTTACCCACCACCTGAATTCCAAGTGGTAGACCTTCTGATCCAATGCCTAATGGAATAGCAGTTGCTGGCATACCCAAAATATTTATAATTCCAGTATAGCTAAAGTTTAATGCACGCACAATAGGTTCATTGTGGTAAGGTGCTACAGTTGGATGCGTAGGATATAAAAACACTCCATCACTGCCTAGCATATCTTCAAACTCTTTGACAAGTTCTTTTTTCTGGTTAACTAGATGAACATGCTTAGAGCCGCCATATTTGCTACCACCTTTTTCAGTTATTACCGTCATTATAGCAATAAATGAATGCCTTGATTGACCGACAAGCCATTTTAATAATTCCCAATAAGGATTTACTTTGCCTTGCATATTTAACAATTGTGAATCAAAATTAGAATCTCCAGGAGGAGATTTCATGTTACCAAGCCAAATATTTGAAGATTCTTTAAGCTTCTTGATCTTTTGTTGTTGAGGTTTTACTTTGGAAATACTGTTAAAGTGATCGATAACCTTATTCATTGCTTCTGTTATATCTGGATCTACTGGAGATACTAGATCTCCACCTCCATCGTTCATTTGATAAAATATTTTAATGGAACTTATATCAACTGGTACGTCGAGCCTCAATTTATTGACATTTTCACCAGCGATAATTTTGAGTACGGGTTTTAAATCATCTGCATATCGACTCATTGGCCCAATACCTACAGAATTTATTTTTTATACTTATAATTTTATATTTATAGGTTTTATAAATTACCTAAATACGATTCCTGTTCATCCTGTGGTTGTGGCCATTGTCCTTCATTTGATACTATAAACTGTGAAGGTTTATGACCAAAGACTCCATTGAAAAATGCTGGCATTCTAATTGAACCACCAATATCGGAACCAAGTCCTATTGGTGAACCAGATGCTGCCTATTATTTATTTATTTTTTTAATATATACATATACATCATTGTAATATAAAGTTATTGAAAACATACCAAGAGACATCCTTCTCCTCCACTTGATCCGCCTACAATTCGAGATGTGTCGTATGGATTATTGGTTCGACCATGAACAGGGTTTGAGCTTTCCCACCTATAAATGTAATTTTATATAAAAATATTCATTATATATATTTATTTATAATAAATATAAACTAACCACATGCAACATTCTGAAACATTAGTTAAAGCAAATGGAATAGCACCGGCTTTTCTCATAAGACTCATTGCAACACAATCATTTTGAGCCACCATTTTACGCCTGGCATAAATACCACCGGTCTGTAACATGTCTGCAAATAATTTGTATTAATTTAAATATTCGTATATATATTTAATATTATAATTATACCTTTGACAGCCAGACAATCCTTTGTGGAAATAGGAACTCCTAAAAATGGTTTTTCTGTTTCTAATTCGGCTATAGAGTATTTTCCAGAGGATATAATTTTATCAGCTTCTTCTGCATCTTTTATAGCATTTTCAAATCGATTGTCGACAACACAATTTAAAATTGGATTGACTTCTTTAATTCGATTTATAAATACTTCAAGAACGGTTAAACTAGTAACCTATAATATTAATAATTATATTTTGGAATTATGATTAAATATTTTTTAAATAATTACCTGACGATTTCTGATTTTTGTTGCAATTGCTGTAGCGGATTCACGTAATAATTGATTTTGAACAGGTTTCACATGTTTCCCAACTCCATACCAAGTAGATAATATAAATCGAACAAATGTCAGGATACCATGCTCATGAATGAGAGTCACCCAATTCCTTGTCGACATGTTTATAGAATTTTATTGTTTTTTTCTTGGTGTGCACTGTATCTAGATTCAATTAACAATATTATTTTTTAGATGTTGTCGTAGTTTGATTTACTTTACTCTATTTTTAATATAATAATGATGTTAATGTTCTGAAAATAATTGATGTTTAAAGAAAAAGTATTGCGTTTTAAGGTGATACATGTATGTAAACATTAAACACTTGAATGATTCGTGTATTTATGAACTCGTCCATTTTATAATTATGGCGAGCAAACAGAATTAAAAAAACACGTCAGAATTTTGCACACATTTACATAAATATAATCGTATACAAAACACATATTGATACAAGAGACGCTTTCTTGAGTTATTTCTACTTTATTATATCTTATAAGAGTATAAAATAACTATATACTTAACTATAAAAAATATAAAGTTATAAATAAAAAAAATCAAAAAAATGTAAACGACCGGCAATCAAAACCAGTGTATATACATTTTTACACTTTTACACTATTTTGAATAACGTACATCTCTTCAGGATCGAACGACTATATATAAACAATAAAAATGAAATGAAATTTAATATTATTAATGTTAAAAGCAAACTTGTGTACTTGTACTGTTGTATACAATTTTATAAATAAAATAATTGTTATTATTGTGATGACGAAATGGTGAATGTGAAATTTAAAATCTGACGTGACTGGTTTTTCTGCTCTCTATTCTCTCTAATACATTATCGTTCTCTGAGTTTACAGCTCTCTTATTTTTGTCTCTCTCTGTGTACACTGTAAATTTCACAACTTTATATTCATATCAAATAAAATATATTATTCTCTGAGCTCTGAATAAACTGCGTACTGCGTACTCCCTACTCCGTATGAATGTACTATTTATTTCCACAGAACACAGACTTTATTTTATATTGATCCCACACATGATAAGATATTAAACAAAAGTGTATATAGTTATATATATATATATATATGATATATCTATATCTATATACCGTGTTTGACTTGCAGATTTTACCTAGTTGGTAGTTGCAAGGGAATAGTGCAAATAGACTATATAGTATATATCTCTAAAGTGGTGATGCTCGCCAACAAGTGTTTTGGAGCATGCTCGGTCACAAATGGCTGTTTTCGGTCATGCTCGGAATATCACGGTCATTCTCGGAGCATGCTCCCTTTAATGCTCGGGCACTAAGTCAATACTTCGCTAAATAATATATAATTTGTTGAAATTTTTAAATAAATCTATTTTTTTTTAAATAATATGTTTATAAAAATATATTAAAATTTTCAGATCAGCCGATCTCAGTACATTTTGATCGGCTGATATCTCTGATAAATTGGCAAAATGAATTTAATATAAAGTTCCAGGCAAAATATAAATCAATAAAAGCTTTTTGCTATTGTTTAAATCAAAAATCATATTATTAATCGCGAATATTTTTCAATTTCGTACTTAATGCATGCTCGGAGCAAGCACTTGCTCCAGAGCACTAAAAAACATGCTCGGAGCACTAAAAAACATGCTCGGAGCACAGACTCGTGCTCGTGCTCATGCATGCTCGAGCACTTTACATCCCTAAGTGCAATTACACTATACATCACCACTTTTGGTTTCTATTAATCGCACTAAAAACTATAATTTTTTTTTGCTAGTCTGTTGTATGTTTTTTTGAATTGCCGCTCAATTCTTGAAGAGTGCGGTTATGCAAAATGCGTTAAAAGGTATAACAATGGTGCATTGGCGTAAAAACTCTATGTATCGTCAAAAAAATGCACTTTTGCACTTTACATCATCAGAAGGAATCACCAACTTTACAACGTAGGACTTTATAACGTATTACTTTAGACTGGTTACCCACCAGAAATGGTGACATATAGACACTCTCTTGGCTGCTAGCCTTTCACTTGTTTTTCCTTTTGTAAAGATAACAACCCATTAAAATGGCGGACCGGGGAAGTGGAATAGTAATCTATGACCACCACATTTCACATATACCACAGCGTATTAGGTTTACGACGTTTTAGGCCACAAAGAATTAGGCTATGCCGTATTTTTTCCATTTATCTTAAAGTTGCTTTTAAAATCTTTCTTTTACTTCACTTGTTATATATGACCGTCGTACGGTGGAGAACTTTTGTAAAATGTTTTGCCAAATGTCTTTAACTGCCGAACCATTAAACATTTTGCACCATTTTTTAAATTCATAAAAAATACTAATCTTAGGGCACGAAGCCACACACGGCGTGATGACGCCTTCTTCATTCAAAATAGAAGGCGCAATCCGTTGGGAAACCTTCATACTTCTTACTTTTGTGAGAAAATTAGCTGCCCCAACAAATTGTTTTTTTTTTTATAATTAATTATTGAATCGATTTCGACATGATTTTTAACTTTTTATAGAAATGTAAAGTTTTTTTTAAACTTTGACCAGCTGTGGTAATCTTATATGTAAGTAAATAAAGACAATTATTTTTAGTATATGATTTATTTAATAAACTTAATTTTATAAAAAAATAAAAATCTTAATAAAACGTTTTTTTTATAAAAAAATATTTTATGAATCATGCAATACCGCCATCGCCTTCGACATGACCAATCTCATGCGTGCCTTGGTACATAACTCAAGATTGAGGTCACGCACGTTGTTCAAGATCGGCGTTATTTCCGATTGCCAATTGCATTGTTCATGCTCTTTGCTTCTGTCCATTTTTTTGCGAGATTTGGCCAAATCTTTGAAGATCGTTAATGCTAAATCGTTTTCGGTGATGATGCCTTGTTTACGTTTGGTCAAGCCATCATAAGCTAATTCATTCTCGATTTGTTCTAATGGAATTGTGTGTACTCAATTTGAGAAAACGACAACGGAAGATGAATGGAGAAAAAAGGTGAATTAGAAACGAAATGGAATTTCTCAAACTTCATTGGGTTGCTCGATGGGAAACATGTTGCCTGCAAAGCACCACCGAGTTTCAATAGCGCCTATTTCAATTTCAAAGGATCATTCAGCGTCGTATTTATGGCTGTCGTGGCCAGGCCTATCGAACCCAAATTTTCCCACGACCAATATTTAAGATTTAAAATATAAAAACAATTTTAAAAATAATCAAAACTAAACAATTAAATTCGTACAAGAATTATATTTTGCTTAAATAATGAATTTGAATTGAATACTTGAATTTTTGTTTTAGAGCATCTTAACAGATTGTCCTGATTTTTTTTGAGAACCCATCTTAAATTTAATTTTTGAATATATAAATTTACACTCTTGTGCCATATTCCGAAAATTTTATTTTTCGTTGTACAATTTGTATTGAAAAATTCAATCTCTCAATAATTAAGTAATTTAGTTTTTTCCGCGAATCGATTTTAAAAAATTATAGGGCTATTTTATTTTGAATTTAGTGAAATTTTATAAGATAGAGTCCCAAATTTTTATTTGTTGCAATAAATTCATTGTTTTTAACAGGGAAAAAAAAAGTTTGATACCTAAAACACAAAGTATTTGTTTTGTTAATTTAAATTTTGTATTTATAATGTTAGCTTTTATTCAATAGCGGAATTTTTTAAAATTATTATCTTTAAACTCCCGTTCAATAACCGTTAGTTTCATTTCAAATGCTTTAATACGGTTACAAGCATCGGTATAATAATACAGCAGCAATGCAAAAAACTCTTCACTTTAATTTTAAAAGTGAAAACTTAAATTATAAATATAATATATTATAGATGAATCTTGTCGCGGACGTCTTTAGGCCTATGACAGCATTTGAAAACCAAACCTGATGGTTGGTCAAAGCGGCTCTGAGTTCTTCTAAGAGCTGTTTTCGTGTGCATACTGAAATGTACCCACATTTTAGGATATATGGTGTTTTATCCACGCTGTTCAACGTTGAGTTAGAGAAAAAAAAATCCCGAGGGAACACACACCTATGTTTATTAAGTCGTCGAGGCGATTGCCTATACGCAGACGATATTAACGTCACACAGTGGAGTATTTCTCACGAATTAGTTGGACAAAACTCTATTTTAAAGAGTCATTATCAATTAAAATTATGTACGTAATTTTAAATTTGAATACTACTTAACAGGACATGAAACTATCAAGGAAGCAGTACTGTTATAGTCCGACTTTGAACTTGACGTTTGTTTGGATACATATTGCTGCTATCTATGTTTGTTTAAAGTGCGTATAATTTAAGCTGATTTACACACAATCAGACATTCTATATAATGGAATCATTAAAGAATTTAAATAAGAATATATGTTTGTATTTTTTTCATATTTCATTTGTTGTTGTTCCACTTTCATATAAAAAAGTTTCCGAGTTTTTCCGATTCTTTAGCTTTTAGTCTCTAAAGTATACACACATTTTACTAGTTAGTTTAGATTTCCAATTTTATATTGAGCTCATAACTAAACGAGCTCATATTAACTTCAGTTACCCCCAAATATAATTATCTGCCCAATATGACATCATTTAAAAGTTCAAATAATTTTGGCCAGCTAGATTGCCTAAGTACTCCACTGTGCGTCGTCGTGGGGTGTATTACCATAGCATTAAACATTAAAAGTGTCTTAAAATCTCTTTAAAAGTCTCAACTTCTATATAATAATACTATACAAGTCAACGAGGAAAAGACAAAGTATCTGCGTACTTGACGACAAATAGGACCGCTACTATTGTTTAAGTACTTTGACACAAAAGCATTGCCACAGCACAACATTGACGAGGAGATCAAAACACGCATTGCGTCTGGCAACCGCTGCATTTTTGGTCCAGCAAGTTTTTTCCGGTCCAAAGAGTTGACTCGACAAAGAGTTGAATCGACAAAGAGTCAAAACACTGTTGCCTATTTACGTCCTTACTGTATCAAAGCTTAGACGTGGATGCAGAACAAAGAGAAGAAGCTTGTAATTTTTGAAAGAAAAGTATTGCAGAGAATCTTCGGTCTGACCAAAGAGGAAGATGCTATCTGGATGGTATCGTTACAATTACGAGCTTTGTCAACTAAGCAGTCGTCTTCGGTGTGCAGGTCACATGTGCCGAATGGACGGGAACGAGTGGATCACCAACACTAGACCTCCTGGACTGGATTCTCTAAACAAACACACTAAGTTATTGTGATAATGTGATAAGTTAAAAACTTTTTCACACGATTTTTTTAAACTTTTTTATCTTGTTACGTAAAAAAAAAGTTAGTTAGCACATTTTACGATTCAAGATATCATGTAGCCATGTAGGTCCCTTTTAACGTGTCAATGTAGTACCTATTATAAAGTTTAGTTCTCAGTTGAAATCATGTAATAGAGTTCTTTGCATGCAGTAAACTGTAAATTATGATAAGATTTTATGAAGATGACTTCAAAATACCACACCAAATAACAAACAAAATATAATAAAATATTTAATTTCTTATGAACAAATACAAAACAAGACAAATTTAAATAAAATGTATTATTTCTTTGAGGCGGGGGATGGGGTTGTAGATTTATTTGAAGGGAACCACGACGGCTCCACTGTTGATTTGATCGATAATATCTTAAACGGGACGTCCGTCAATTGTTCAAATGACGCCAGCGCTGCGGGACGTTCCCAAGGTCTGAGTAAAGGGCAAACAGACAAAAGGTTTCCAAGTCATTTAGTGTTATCGTCCTTCTTGCGATCTCAAACAGCTTATTCCTAATAGGTCCACTTATCGTGTCTGTCTTGTTGGCTCCATCCAACCTTCAAAGCAAGCGCGCAAAGTTTGTTTTTATCATAATCTAAAACCAAATCAATGTTTATTTTTATAATATGAAATATAATTCAATATCTACTCAGACATATCAAATATAATATATAATCCGACAGAAATTTCACCGGTTACCCCGTTGATGCCTGATACCTAACCAGCTCATGCTTAACACTGAGGGCAGAATTGTGTCGTTGCTTGATGAGTTACGCATGGACCCTAAAAAACTGGTGAGCTTCAGTTCAGAGGTTCACAGATCATGAAAGGATACCTAAAAAACGAAAAAGCCACTAAAGAGGCTATTACCAAAGACGAATGGCTTCAAAATGGTGATGACGAAGACGGCTATTTCCACATTGTGGACCGAACCAAAGAACTGATAAAGGTTGAAGGAAATCATCACTATACTAAATTTGGTCGACGTTGCGGTTACTGAAATACCGGATAATTATTCCGGCAAAGTGCCACGTGCGTTTGTTGTATTGCGCCCGAAACACGAACTTTCTGCTCAGGACATAATCGACCATATTTAAAGTAAAACCGTCAAGTACAAGTGGTTAGCCGGAGGTGTACACTTTGTTAAAGCAATTCCTAGAAATCCGGCTGGCAAAGTGCAATTACTTGACACTCAGCTGATAATTCTATTCATATTATATTTATATTATAATAAATATAAGTTTTAAATATTTCTTACTACTAAAAGTTTCCAAGATAAGTTTTTCACATAGTAAAACGTTCTTGAAAATATTTGACGTATCAATCTCTTTTCTATTTATCATTTTATCTTGTTGGTTCCTTGGAGTATATAAAAACCAAGTAAAGATAAAATAACTTTATCACGTTTACACATTATCTTATGTGTTAGAGAATTAGTGTCCAGGAAGACCAAGGTGTAAGTAATTTGATAATATTTCATCATATGCCACATATTAAAGAAGAAAAGATTTCTCTACTCGCAAACATATAAAAGCTCGTCGCTTACTGCGATATAATTTTAAATAGTTATATCTCAGTGTAGCCAAAGCTCGTTGGCAATTGTTTATGCTCTCATAATTATACGTGCTGATTAAAGTTCAAAGACTCTTATGGCCAATTTCTCATTCGTCATTCGATTAACATAAATTGGATTTCTTGAGTTCCGATTAGACTTTTAAATCGTATAGCTAATTTATAATTTTTTACCGCTTAAGGTCTTAATCAGTCGATTAATTAGCGATTGTATTTTTCAATTCCGATTTTAACGTCAGAACTAAAGGTCCATATGCTGCAACAAATTCAAATATCAATACTTCACCAAATATATTTTTTTATTAATGACGGATTTGAGAGTTAGATTTTGTTGGCGTATCTAAGGATACGTTTGCCGCGTATTACTAAAAGTGTCCGAGCGAGGCACTTGAACTTTAGCGACCTAAGCTAGCTTCCTCAATATCACAACTTTTTTATGAGATTGCCTGATTTGCGCGTGCCATCAGCTCTATGTAGATTGCAAGCTCATTTAAATCCTATTATAAATTGATGCAATCTGTCAAAATCGATGATTAACTGCTTAATCACTGATTTGCTTTTAGCTCTGATTAAATCTAATCATGTGATTATCTTTCTGCGATCAACTAATCGAGCTAATAGCAAATCAGTGATTATCCAAAATTTAATCAGGACTGAAGAAATCGGCCCTTAGATTAAAAATCAAAAGTGTGCAATAAATTTATTCGGCTAAATATTAAAAAATAAGATGAACACAATTGTTCAAAAAAAAAACATTTTTTGTACAGCTGTTACATGTGCATATTATTTTGCATTTATTGATTATCGTGATAATAATTTAATTTTTAAACAAAAATAAATAAAGCAGATAAATGTAATACATATAAGATATTCATATTTGTTCAGATATTTATTAAAATATTTGTCTTTATTAAGCCAAACTACCTAATTAAGTACAACCTGAATAAAGTCACAATAATTTGGCTGAATAAGCCAAAGATTAAATAAAGGCTAAAGGCTGACTAATTTGGATGAGTAAGGTTTTATATTCAGTTCCTTATTAACCAGCCAGAATAATCTGCAAAAGCACACATTACTTAGCTTCTATCAGCATCTGGTTGAAAAATTATCAAATCCCTTATACAGCCTAAATTTTTTATGGTATTTACTTGTATTTGAAAGCATCAAATTTAAAAAAAAATTCTATAGAGATATACATTTGCAAGGATCAGACCCGATATTTGGAACCTGAAGTTTATTAGTGTTATGTGTAAATTCCGAAGCCAACTGACCATTTATTCATTCTCTTTGTATAATTATTTAGATTTCTTGAGTATGAGTAAGTTGAGCACATTGTGTGCCACGGATCTGAAAGCTTCCGAAGAGATGATGGTTATGCTTTACAAATATGTCCAGTTGCGCATATGCAAGCGATTCTTTGAATTGTCAATAGCTTATCTGCTATTGTCTTGAATTTCACCCTTGACCAACAGATAATTACTCCAAATGTAAGCATTGTTCTAAATACTGCTGTATTTATCATTATGATAACCTTTGTGACTTTTTGGTTGTTATTTTTGATATCAGATTTGAACAGAAGCTTCCTTTCCAAAATTATACCTAGATACTTTACTTCTTCGCTGAGAGTAAAATGAACTCCATATAGTTTATTCTTCTTTATTATGTGAAAAGTCCTATACTTGTTTTGGATGGATTAACAGATTGCTTTACAATGTGGAGACTGTGACAACGTTCTTTATATACCTACATAATTTCATCCGCAAATCCAATTTAATAGTACTTTATTTATTTAGCTTAACAAGAAACAGCTCACATAAGAAGTTGTGTGTATCTGTACGATTCCTCAATTGTCTAGATTTTCAAATCAATGCAAATCAAATTTAATCATTATTAATTATCATTTGGTACTGTGTTCATTTTCAAAAGTCCTCGTTGATCTTATATTTTGAGAACTGATTCCACACAATGAATATTAACAGGCTTTTAAATTGGCATTAGGGATAATGAAAAATTTATAAAACAACTCGAATTACTATTAAATTATATATTTTTTTAGATATCTAAGATATGGACGGAACAGAAAATCTACCCTCGCCCAGTAAAGAGCCACAAACAAAACAATCCTTATCGTCTACATTCAGTCCAACAAACAATTCCAAATTGTCGCAAATATCTACAGGTTCAGCAACAGGTAAATAAGTAATATCAATATATATATTATTATTTATTGATCATAGGAATTACGGTGATGACCTAAATCAGCAATGTTCAAATGCATACCCGCAGGTTATTTTTTAACCGCCGACGTAATTCAAAAATTATACAATCAAACGAAAAATTATCGTAGTAAATGGGTTACAACTATAATTCTGGACCAATTTGAAGTGCTTGCAGTTCAGGCATGCTTTTTCAGCTGCGAAAACGAATTGTACGATTTTATCATCTGCACGAAGAGCAGCGTAAAAAGTACACTTGTGACCATTTTATGGTTGAAAAAAAGCACATTATATTCAATTTTGAGCAGTTTAAAAATTGAAAAGAAGTCCGGTTCAGGAAGAAAACCAACAATTATGACTAAAAATAATATTAAAAAGCTGTCGACAGCTTTCAACAATAAATATGGGATAAGCTTGAATAAACCAACCAGAAGCGGCCCAGAAATTTGGATGCTCTCAGCAACATATCTGCAAAACTTTAAAATCATTGGATATCAAAGCCAGAAAGAACCAGCGGTCACCAGGTTAGACTGGCGCGCAAATTCGACTAGTGAAATCGCAATGCAGGTGGATGTGCAAAAGTTACAACCAAAAATCATTCATTTTGGATGATAAAAGCTATTTTTCACTTAGCGCTTCGCAAATTCCAGAAAATTATGTTTTTACACGGACGACGCTTGTTACTCATTCTGATGTCAAATTTAGATTCAAGAAAAAGTTTGAGCAAACAGTAATGCAAAATCTACATTAGACTTCTTGGTTAGCAAAAATATCAAATTTGTTCCCAAAGACAAAAATCCTACTAATTTACCGCAGTGCCGCCCAATTGAAGATTTTTTTGGTGAACTTTAAAGTTTAGTTTACAAGAATGGATGGAATGCCCAAAACGTAAAACAGTTGGCACTAGCTGGAAGTGCCTAAAAGTAATCGACCCAAAGGCGTAAAACGTCCCTGCTCGAGCGTCTGCACAAAACTGCATAGTGTGGCCTACAGATCACTGATGTCCAATAGAACTCACAATTAGCTTAACTAAACTCTGTTGAACTCATATGTATACCGGGTCATACCGATTACGAGGGAAATGAGAAGGCTGATAAGCTAGCCCGTAAGGGTTTAACTACAGCCTTCATAGGCCCGAACCGGCGCTTGGTATCGTACGTGCAAATACCACACTGTAATAATGAACTACCTTATTTCGGGAGGGTAAATCTCCCAATAAATCAATATCTATCTAGGTGGCCGACAAAGGACCTTTTGATCAAGTCCAATAAATAAAACGAATTCATATTATTACTATTTAAATAAAAAAATAAACTCAATAAGTTTTAACCGAAACTATATTTTTGCTTGATTTTTAAAATTAGTCCAGAATTAGAGTTGTAACCCGTTACACAAAATGCATTAGTATTGAATTGCATATTACAAACAAAACGACTTGATTTCGGTCAAGCCGATAATCAGTCGTGCCTTTATTGATTTTGTATTATATTTTTTAGTGCGTGTTTAACTATCAAGGAGATAGGACGCACATTTGGCTTGTTGATAAAAACACCTTGAGAAATATTTAGATATCATAAAATGGAATATTATGATATCATATATTATTTCATTCATTTACTAAAAAATATTATTATTGCATAGACACAAATTAAGAAAATATGTAGTTAGGCAAATGTGTGTTTATTAACAAGAACGATATTTATCAAAAATACATACATTTCTTGTGACCGACAAAAGTATTTCATATATTTGTAAAACTATAATCAAATATTTTCTCCTTGTAGCTAAATATATATTAATTAGTAAAATTTACCCAGTGAAACGTCAAGTTTGACCATCGCTGACCTAAATCGTCGTGACTAAAACGTCGTAGTTCAAAAACGTTGTGATACAAAAACGTCGTGGCCTATAACGTCGTGGTCTAAATTGTCGTTAATAAAACGTCGTGTCCTAAATCGTCGTGGTTTAAAACGTCGTAGCCTAATTCGTCGTGGTATAAATTTTCCATCTATTTTTTGATGGTATAAATGTGAAATTCTGAAAAATGTGGTGTCAGTTATTACTATCTTAAAGAATAGTATTCTGTTTCTAGAATTTATTTTTTACATAAAAATTTCAAAATATTGGTTTTTAATAAATTAAAAGAAAGTGCGCGCAGTATCGAGAATACTTTTTTCCAAAGTATGTATGTATGCTTCGCAAAAAACAAGCAAGCAGAATGGTAGCAAAAAACTAGTGAAAGACTAGCAAAATTTTGGAATATCATTCAGGGACAAGGGACATTTCAGGCCTCGACGATTTAAACCATGACCCAAGTAACATTTAATTCTGTACTGAAGCTGCAAACGGCTTGTTACATCTTATTTTTAAAGAATGTTATATGCCACGACGATTTATTCGACGACGGTTTAGTCACAACGTTTTAGGCTTCGACGATTTTGGATACGAGGATTTAGACCACGACGTTTTTGTCACGACGTTATAGTATATAACCAGGAATTACTAAGTGATCATGTTGTTTTTTGTTGTATTATTTTTTATACCTATAACATTGCAAGTTAAATAAATAGAGTGATGCTGATGAGTATAATACTATAACTAAAGAAAAGAGAGAAAGCAAACTGTCAATATTTCGAATTCTCAAATTTTAAGTCTACCCCAAAATCTCGCCGTTCTAAATCTTGCGGATCATAATCCCGCATGCTAAAATTCCGATTTTCAAAATTTGCCGGGTCAAAATCCTGCCGGTTCAAAAACCCACGGGTGAAAAGTTTGTAGAATTGAATCTGTATACGGCGTACGCGTACTAATACAAACAAAAATTTATTTGTCAAACTTGTAATTTTGTTCATTAGTTTGACATATATAAACAAAACAAGTCAACATATGCTAATTTTGGTTGTGCTTAGATTTAAACTCGCCCTCATATGGCGTGAAGCACCAACTGACCGTATGCAGGAGTACCAGCTCCAAACTGTCTTTTACGGCACGGTCAGCAGCAACTTGCTAGGGACGATAGTAGCAAGTTTCCGATTGCTAGTCAGGTAATTCTTAATGACTTCTATATGGATGATTTGATAACAGACTGCGATGACTCCGATGCTGATCTTGGTCATCTAATTGCCGTGCAGTATTGGACGCATTGCCAGAGCATATATGCGAGCACGATCAAACGCTAGAGATAGATGCATCTGAATCAGTGAAAACTTTGGGTTTTCATTGCTTTTCTCATAGCGATCACTTTGCTTTTTGTGTCACTCTCACGCCCATTGAAGAGGTGACAAAACGGACGATCCGCATGGTTGGCTCTCACCGATAAACGTCATTGCCAAAATCATGCTACAGTCAATGTGGACTCAAGGTTTGGATTCGGGTCAACCCGTGTCTCCACTACTCCTAGAACAATGGACGGCATATCGTAACGATTTGCCAATGATCGAAGCCATCAAGATCGATATCTCATAACGGAACCACTTTACATGACGCGTCTGAGACTCCGGATTGCGCGTCTACCGGTTTGGCTCCTTCGAAACTCAACGGTCACGAGCTATGGTGGACCGGTCCGCCTTGGTTAACTCTGACTCCAGAAAATTGGACAGTTTTGAAACCGTATAACAACACCGTGGAAGAACAAAGAACCATAGCAGCAGTTGCTCTTATTGCAATTAGTGATACCTTCCGAGATAACCTTTCGGGGAAATTCTCTACCATGGCGCGGCTTGCTAACTGCAAACGCTAGAACGGCGCAAATCGTCAACGTGGGACTCTTACCATATAAGACCTACAAGATGCACGATTCCAGTGCATAAGGTGGTCGCAAGTGTTGGAGTATGCGGCAGACATCTTGTGCTGCCGTACCAAGTCAAAGCTACCATCGAAGAGAAAAATCAAAGCTCTAAACCCGTTTAAACCCAACTCTCTGACGAAGCAATGTCACTGTCGCCATCTCTTTATGAATTGATCGGTAATGTCAGCCAAAGTATTTTCTGTATAAAATAATGTTTATGTTGATTGACTTTTTGTTTTTTAGTAAAAACGGCGCGAAGCGCCAAAAGAAAA
>JAAAKO020011860.1:0-11379 GCA_010015015.2 Bolitophila cinerea | reverse complement strand
GAAGTCGATTTGGGCAGCTGCATCATCAGGTTCAGCATCTGATTCTTCATCACCAGGTGACAAAAATTGATCATCGTCGTCAAAATCATCATTTGCCCTCACCGATTTCCAAATCTTCGGCACTTCTTTCCAAATCATCATCCTCGCTCACGTAAAAATATTCTAGCTCCGAATCGGTCAATCTTATTGAAAAGCAAATAAATATTATTAGAAAATCCACTAAATGCAATATGCATAATGCAGGCAAGAAAAATCATAAACAAAAAAAACACTTACTTATCCAGGTTCACCACACCGTGAGTATTATACTTTATTGGCGCACTACTTGGGCCTGGCTCCATATGTAAAATAATAAATAAACGGTGGCGGATGAACATCTTGTGGAGGTCAGCGGAAATCTGTATGATCCCAAGTAGTGTGGATAACTTAAAAAACAGATTGTTTTGTAGCAGATTATCCTCTAATTATCCAGAATTGAGCTAAAAACCTGTTCTTTCAATAACAAATGTTTAAACGAATTTTCAACTGGTGCCCTATGTCCCACATAGGGATATATATATATAATGTAAACATATATATAAATATATATATATACTCACACCTGCCAATTACATCTACTTCTCGTTCGTTTACACGATCAGGTTATACGCATTACATGTATACAAATTGGGGTGGGTCTTGCGGGAGATAATGTTCGTTCAAAGGTACGGGTGACTGAGAGTTAAATAAATATTTTGTTTTATGTATTTTTAAATATGTGCCAAAAACATTTAATTGACATGATAGAAACGCATGGGCACGAAGTGTACGCAACTATTTGCAAATCGGTGCACTCGTGACGTCACCGTTTTGTTTTGAAATTAAACATACCCAGCGGTGCGCGCCCCTGATTGTAAACATAAATACCCTATGTCAAGTCTCAAATGTCTTGCTGTGAAACATCATTATACTGCAGATCGGGTGAAGAAGGCAAGCTTATGCTTATGAGGTATTGTACTCATTTTTCATCTGTTGGGGCTTAGCGACCATACGGAGCCGAATGAAGTAAAGGTGGAATTATACTGGGCAGCTTATGCTTTTAGGTATTATACCCCCGGTACCACTGATAAGACCGACTACTTGTAGTCGACCGCTCGGGAAAAAGCCTTACAACTATAGGTTTAGTATGGTCTCGACCGTGGGGATTACCAATGTCCTTACAGTTATTGCGGTTGTGCGGGATGGGGCCCAGGTGGGCATGCTTGCATGCTTACCTTCCTTACCATTTGAGCCTTTCTGGAGGCAACTGGAGATAAGATTACTCTGTGCAACATCAACAACAAACGTCATTTGTAATTACGACACATTTTTTTCCACGGTAATTTATATTGCAATTTTTGGAGACTGGATTACACGTAATCTAATCGCGAGCAGCGTAAACGCTTGTATATGCGTCATCGGGGACGCTTCTAATCACTATATTGAAAAATAGTATAATATATCTTTTTCTTATTCAAATTGCAAATCTATGCGAATGACAACTGTTATTATATATTTTTTATGTTTATGACAGCAGTAGTCATCTATGAAAAATTACGTTAACTCACAAGGCAACCCTTTTTAACTTACGTTAACGTATTCTGCAATATCAAATCACATTTGTTTCAGAAACTAAACGTTAAAGTATTCGGAAATAGAGGCCAAGTATATTTGTTATATGTGATTTTGTGTATTGCATTGTATTTGTGGTATTGTGACTGTACGGTATTTTTCGGAGATATGTAATTTTGTAGCTTGTGTTAGGTTTTTGTTTTATTATTTCCTATTTTTTATTTATTTTAATGAGTTATTTAATAAATGCTATTTTTTTGTTAATTTATTAAAATTTAATATTGTTTATTAGAGTAATATATTAAAAATAGGTGTTGTGCGAGTGACTTGGTTTTGTTTATTTTTTATGGTAATGTTTGTTTTTAATTTATTTTTGTAAGAATTTGTGTATTTTTACATGCTTTTGTACCCTTTTTGAGGCGCTTTAATCTTCATCGATACAGAGTTGTGATAATTATATTAGGCTAGTTTTTTTGCTTGTTCTATCATGTCCGTAAGTTTTGTGTGAAAGATCGCAAACTGGCTGGCAGGTTAGATCTACGTGCTATTCCACATGTAAGTTTTATGTGTATGACCACACACGTGATATTAATTCGTAAGTTCTTTTTAATATGTATGAATGTAAATGTAACAAGTCCATCAGTGATCCCAATTCGTTCCTTCGACACCTTTTTATAAAATATACATTTTTATTTATTTAATAATTTGAAATGGAGGCAAATAGTAATTCTGTCGCGTCAGAATTTGTTAATGGTTAAAAATTTCCTATTTCAGAAATTCTGTCGCGTCAGTATTTCAAATTTTTTGTTTAAATATTGTGTCGCTAGAAATTGTGACACTGCTCCAGCTGTAAAACAATAACATAAGTAGACATAATATGCCAATTTAAGATAGAAATGGCTTTTAGCATTTACAAAAAAAAAGAAATTTTCTATAAAGCAATTTAAATTGCATAGTATAGTACTATAGGAGGAGCATAAAAAAATTCTGGTATACAAATTTGATAATCATGGGTAAATGCCTAAAATTTTGATTATTATTATCTAAATTTGACTAATCACAGCGAATCTTTACTTATTTTCTTATTTTAGGAATGTAGTGGAGATTTCCACTATTACGAAAATATTTTTTAACCTGAAACTGTCCTTTTCAATGATTTTGAAGAATGTGTGGAAAAAATATTTGCAAAGACTAAAAAGTATAGAGGAAATATACTTTATTTAAAGCCATTGATCAAGGTTCTACTACTTTCCATTCCTTGGTAAATGAAAGTTATTTCCTAAAAAATAATTTTATTTATTTATTTTATTCCCTCCCTATCCTTAAAGATGGTAAAAACAACATCAATAAATCATAAATCGTAGTACAATTTATAATTTAAAAATCAAAGGGATTTCATGTTTTTAGATCTATCGTCTAAAAAACAAAAATCGTCCCAACGTGGTGTGCTGATAATACAACCACCCACACAGACACACGAATAGCACATTCCTTAAACGTATGCAAAGATTCTCGCACGTCCAACATAGACGTAACAACAACAAAATGAGCAAGTCCCAAAATTGCATGTGTATTTTCTTCGGCGTCTACGCTAAAGCCCCATCCCCAAATACACGCAAGCATTCACAGAATTCTCGAACCCATCGAAGATTGTCAATAAATCATTTGGTCGTGTGGAGCACGCTCGACCTTTCGCGATGCCCCAATAAAACTGGAGAGCACGCCTGCGTTATAAATAAATAAGAGGCTGGCTGGTGGCTGCACAGTGCACACATACACACACATACGCAAAACAACTTTCCGGCTCGGTAGTTTATGAAATGCGCGTTGTCATCGCATGTATTTTGTGTATTTTGTAGGTTTATGTACGTACATACATAAATGTGGGGCAAATGGGTGGCATGGCAGCACATGGTGCGGGCGCAAGCGAATCCTGAAAGCATAAATTGATTGCGTTGCGCGGGCTGCCACTGCGCTGCGTTTTGAAGATAGACGATGTGCGCAATTATATTGGTGGTGGTGTGTGTGTATGTGTATGTGTTGCCTGATGGGCTCCGCTTGCATGATGGCAGTACCACACGTGTCCTACAACACATCGTTAATTACATATACACACACAAATATATATATATATATATAGAGGCACGCGCTTTATATTATAATGTCCTGTCGATACGAACGCTTTGCTTTTCTATACGTTGTGTTGGGGTATTCAATTTAAGCGGAACACGCGGGCAGCCACAACGTGCGTGATATGACACCTAAACCCTAAAGTGTTTATACTTTATATTTCTATATTATGGAATTTAAGGTATATATTTAGTATACTACATATACACCGCATGCGTGGTGAGTTTGGAGGTTGGGGATGGTTTATACGTGCAAGGTTAAGCTTTGAGCTTGGTTTGTGTACACCACTGCCCATGTATTAGTCCTTATTTATGTGTAATAAACGTTGACCGCCAACATACGAGTAACATATTCATTACAGTGTGTGTGTGAGTGTGCATGTACCATTTATACATATATTATAAATTATAATACATAATATAACATTATTTAGTTGTGTCTATTCGGCATATATATATACTTTGATTGCAGCATGTTGCACTTTGTTATGCTGGCAATTTTTTTGTGAGATTTTTGTGTTGATTATTTTTAGATAGTTTTATTTAGGGCTGTGGAGTCGGAGTCGTACAATTTTGTAACGACTCCACAGCCCTAATTTTATTAAAGACGTAAATTTCCGTGGATTAAAGAAGCATCAATAAAACACTCAATAGGACACATGGAGAGCAAGTAATTCCATTGTGCTTTAAATAAAATACTGAGAAATCTCTACAATGAAATAATATATATATATATATACTTGTACTGTTATTTTTTTAAATGCATTTATAACCTTAAGTATAAACAAATATTTATCACTTTTTAAAACCATACAGAATAGCACAATGTATAAAAAATATTTTTTATTTTCAATAGTTAATGAAATAAATTATGTATAAATAAAAAAATATATTTTAAACAAAATTTCGTTATTTTTACAAATAGCAACGCATGCTATAACTGTATTTTTTGAATTATGAGCGTTTTCAAGGGAAAAGCGCCACTGTGCGGCACGCAGGCATACGTCATAATGACCTCAGAGAGAACGACGAGCTGATAGCTCATTGCGCTAGTAAAAAAATATATATTTTCATTGTAACAAATCTAAAAATGTAAAAAAAGTTTCTATTTTTGTTTGTCACAAATTTATTGAATATATAAAACTAATTTTAAGTTTAATTTTACTCGTAATATACTCCTTTACATTGTACTTTGAGAAATATCTATAAATTGTAACATTTTTATATGTATAAGGCCGATGGCCTTGATTTTTCTATATTATTATAAATGAAATGAAATGAAATGAAATATATTTTTAGCAGGTAATTGCATAATATTATAACGTAGGTACGGACATATAAAATCGGTATGAACTATTGATTACTATTCGGAACATAGGCTGTAAACGATTTCCCTTTTCTTCGATTACTTTTTTTGTGTTTTAATTACGTCTGTCTGAACATTGAATTTAGATGTTGTAGAAGTAGCAAAACAATCATATTACGCGGACTTCATACGCCATTTGGGATAGATACAAGCAAATTTGCCTAAATAAGTTTTTGCTCCAGAAAAAATCGACACAATTTAAAAAATCCGGGATGTAAATTTTTTTATTTCTTTTAAACCTACCTGTGTTTTAAATTTAAATTCTATAGGGCGTAAGGTTTGGTCCCTGATACCAAGCAAAATGACAACTCTTATAAAGACAGTGATGCTAGTGAATTAACTTTTGCAAAATTCTTTCATTATGTATTATAAATATAAAATACACAATATTATGAATGTAGTATTTTAAATTATATTTGAGTAAAATCTTGATTTTTAAATAAATTACAAATTCAAAATATATATGTTGTGTTCTCACTGGTATCGATAGTAATAATTTTATTATAAATAATTTGTTTACCAATTTACATGTTGTCTATGACAATCATAATTTGAATAATTTGGAAGAATAGAAAAAACAACAAAATAATATTACAAATTTCTAAAATTATGTGTTTTATAAAAGTAGTGTCTTAGAAATGTATACATTACATTATATATTTCATATAACAATTTCTTAAGATATTTCTTTTTGTGCATATAAGTGAATAACAAAAAACTCAATTAATTAAATACATCCATAAATAATAATAACTATTTGATGAAAGATTTATCTTTGCTGTTGAGATTAGTTATAATCGAAAATTTCCTTTTTAAATGATTTTAATGTTTGATTTTTCCTAGCATATATCGGCAAATTATTCCAGTTAATAACAACATAAACGACAAACGATGTGTTCATATGTTTATAAATATGATGTAGTACTAAGAAATTGTGCGCGAAGAAAGGATTGGAGCTAGTATGTAGTATAGGTAATGTGGCCTTTTATGTTTGTTTAGTTTGAAGAAAAATAATAATTGCATATATTTTAAATAATCGGTAAATTTTGTCTTGAAATCTAATACAGGAAATAAAGGCTAAATTTAATATTATTTCGGAACGACAACATTTCTTTGATGCTCTAATGTCCCCATAGCAGAAGTGAGGCAGTATTAGTGACTTAATCAAAGAAACTCTAGCATTTTTAAAAAAGGTCATAAGCTTCTAAGTGTAGCATAAACTTTCGCTGATATGTTATTACAATGATCAATGTAGTTAAGAAAGAATTTATAGTCACTCCAAGATTAACTACGCTATTATTTAGTTTAACTTTTAAATTATCAATCATAATTGGATTGTGAATGGTAAGGTTTATTTTATTATTTTTTATTAATTATGACAGCTTGTGTCTTACAATTATTTAGGTGAAGGCCATTTTGGCTAGGCCAATCGTTTATATATGATAAATCTTTGTTGATAAGAGAGATTATTATATTATGTATTATAATAAATAAATTTGCAAACCACCTGCATAAAGATGACAGGAAGAAAATGATAGCTTTGATGCAAGATCATTTATAAACATTGAGAAGAGGAGAGTACCAATAATTGAACCTTGAGAAACTCCCTTGGATAGACATTGAATTCTTTGATGTAGATAACTATATATGAGTTTAATGGCTGATGAGTCAAAACTATAAAATCGAGATAATTTACAGCAAAGATCTTGTAAAAACCATGTTAAATAGGTGACAATATAAGTTAAATTTCATCAAGTCTTAGTGCATGTGATTTTATTTGATTGAAAGCATTAAATACATAAGTGGAGGTAACATTAGTAAAAGCAAATGATTATGAAGTATTACAAGTCGGTATGTTTTGATTTAATAGAATATCTGTAGAATTATTGGTCAAATAAGAATTATATTCATCAGCAGTAAAGTGCGGATATCTGTGAAAAATTTAATTGATACAACATTTAATAATAAATAATAATATATTACACATTTATTTAATACAAAAAAGAAAATTATAATATAAGTAATTTAAACTATATGATTTACATCAAAACATCAAACGGTCGTTCTCTTCAATTCCGTCGCATTACATCCGGTCCATTAGCGAGTGCTATACGGTAATGTAGTACAGCTGATATGTTCCGTAAAAGAAATTAAAATAGTATTTTTGTTATTTAAAGTACTGAAAAAAGTTTCTTTTGTTTTGTTGATTTTGTAATATGCTAGTAAGGTTACAAGAAAACATATAACAAACTAAAAACTATTAGCATTTATGTGAAATCAGTAAATAAATAAAACAAAAAAATAAAAAAATTATACGATCGTTCATGTAAAATTACTAGAAAACATTCAAAATTTCAAGTGTGCGCGTAAAAATCACAAATTTATTAAAACTTTTATTAAAAATACATTAACATATTTTAACTCATTTCATTTTAGAGAGAATTGGTTTTCATACACATAAAGAATATAGTTATTTTAGTTCCTATATGGGAAGGAAATAATTATAAAATTAATTAAATGTATTACACAATATAAAAAATGTACCTTGATTATAATTATTGTTGCTATAAAACCAGGACGCAACCTGCGTGACTGCATCTTCTTTCAAAATATGTATGATTGTACGAAAATAAAATGTTTTTTTTTTAATGTGATTAACATAACCTTTTTAAACACTTACATAAACGCCTCAGACACTCTTGCCTTTTTGATAGATTTCACGAACGAACTTTTATTCTCACTGCATGTAAAAGTACAATAAATGCTATTAATTTTACAGGATGTCATTTACGAACGTATTCTTCACCTGATTATCAAATTTATAATCAGGTCGGTGACCAAAATCAGTATTCTTTACATGTTTATAAAAAATATTTTAAACCTTGACCAGAATAAATGGTTTAAAGTTTACGCGTTTTTCGTAAATGGTTGTAACCTATATTTTTAATTTTTCACTCAATTTTTTTGTTTATATTTTCCATTCAGTAATGGAATTTTACGTGATGCGTTTTGAGTAATAAAATGAAGAAAAAGTTGTGGTGCTACGGCCGTTTTTAAAATGGGTTTATAAATCCAATATTTTTGAGACCATTTTGGAAATTGCACGGAATTGTTTTTAACCTCAATAAATGTTTTTTGTTTTTTTTTATGTTTCGTTTCTGTTTGTGTACATCGTAATGGAGTTCGATATTGCAAGCATAAATGAACGAATTACTCATTAAATGTCCGTATAACTGGAGATATAGGACTTGTCTAGTCGACTTTATAAGGACACTATAAAAATAATAGCAAGATCTTAAAAATCCACCATTATTATAGCAATCCGTAACTTTTTTTAAAATGTTTTGTTTTATTTAATAAAAATAATAATAAATTATACTAAATTAATATTAATTTTTAAATATAATAAAACAGTCAACTAAAAATCATTCTAATTCATAGTAATTACAACTTTTTTCTTATTTAAATTCACATTCAATATACAGGTTCACGGCGGAAGTAACGCTCACCCATTACCAGACCAAGCAATATGAGAACTCTAATCATTCTAATTGTAAGTTTTCGGTGCCGCTATTAACGGAAATTAAAACAAAACCCAACAAACAAAATAAAATTTATCAGAATTGTAATTTTGTATTTTTTTGTTCGTCAATTATGTTTCGTACAATTGGATTCTAAACAGCAAAGTCGAACCACAAACGTATCTTTTCTCAGCATTTCGATGATTCATTGCATTCCGAAATCCGAATTGTAAACAGTTGGTGTTTTGGTATCGGTTGCATTTGTATGACTTTCTGTTTCGGTTTCCGATCCCTGCGACACCGCGGCTTTAAAGTTTGCATTAAATTTAACAAGTAAGCTTTAAATTACACATGTTTGACAGTTTACTTAACCATCACAAAAACAGGCCAATTATTTTACATGACCATAATTAATTTATTTATTGCGCCATCTGTCGGTTTGATGATTAAACTCAATAAGCTTTACGATGGTAATACTAAACCATAATATGCTTATGAAATTTAAATTGACATTGAATGTACTCATTTACACTGTTAAAATATATATTGAACTGTCAAAAAAAGGCATGAAATTCCGTTGTGTAAAAGTCGGTTGTATGAAAGCTAGCGTTATAAATGACAATTGTTAAATTGACTATGCATAGATTTAAGATATTAAATTCTTCTGTGTAGAAATTCGCTAAATGAAGTTTCCAAATAAAATATATAAAATATAAATTGGGACACTTGTACAAAATTCCGTTGTGGGTAATTCTAGAATATAGAATTTTAAATAGGATGTGGGAGCTGCATCCGTGGTGTAGAATTCGTATCACCGTTTTCTCACTACAGACGGATAATATTTGTTAAATATTTTTTTACAAAACCTAAGTTGAGGTGGGCATTTCTAATAATTTATTGGTGGCTTTTCAGTAAAAATAAATAGAGAGTCTCCCAAATTCATTTGGGGATAGCTGTGATGCATATGCAAAGAAATAATATTGTAGCCTAGTTTTTCCACCCTGTAAAATAATTTTCCAACTAAACAAAAAAAAGGTGGGCATTTCTTTTTATTTTACGATATCTTTCCAGTAAAAATAATTTAAAAGTCCTAAAAAGTCGTTTGGGGCAGCTGTGGATCATAGAAAAATTGCAAAATCCGCATTTCGCAGAATGACCACACGGTTTTTTTCTCCGTACGGATTTTGTGTGATCACCTGATGGAGAAACAAAAAACCGTCACATTTCTCCGTCGACGGAGTTCAAAAATCCGTTTCATTTTGTCCGTCACGGAGAAATTCCGTCAATTTGTATCTGCTAGTATGATCACGCACCGTGACATAGACAAATCAGACGGTTTCTTGAATTCCGTCGACAGTGAAATCACACGGAGAATCCGTCTGTTTATCTGTCAGCGAGAATAAACTGCCGCTTAGAACCCAAATTTTTGACATAACATCATACCATCATAGAGTAAAAAGACACATACAAGAGTTGACGTTCTTCTCACCGCTCTTTGTTGTTTTTATTATAAAATATTGAATTTAAAAACGATGATAAACGAAATGCGCCTAAAAAAATTAATGCTGCTGTGCTGATGATATTAAAATGTTTAAAAATGATCACACAGAAATTAAAACGTCAATTAATACTGTTAAAAATTCAGTAATTACGGTACCGACCAAGAGATTGCCCAAGGTTAAGATATTTAATATTTCTACTACGCATGATCCCGATGTTGCTATTAATATGCTTGCTATTACAACTTGAATGTGCACACTCTGCCTGGGATGCAGAATGCCCTATTTTAAAACGGAAAACGGTTCAAGAGCGAAGACGCATCAATTATGGTCCAGATTAGCAACACGCTGATATGATTCTCCCTACTTGTAATAACGCTGTGTCAATAAACGACTCTACTACGATACGATCTGCTGTGATATCTGATTCTGGTATCAAGCCAAACCAAACTGTGATTCCGAACAGAAGTGTGATACCTGACCAATACAAACCCAATGAAAATGCAGATTCCACTATGATGTTCACCTGCGGTAATCCAGCATACTGTGATACCGATGCTCCATCTGTGATACCAACAATGGCGTCTTTGTTGTCATCTTCCCCACCTGAATCAGTCGTTCCTTTAGTACAGTATACTATACCCATTTAAATGTTATTAATTCTTTGTTTATAATTTATTATCAGAATGTACGCTGACTGAGATCAAAGCTAAGGACTTCTTATTGGCTACTGCTGCCTGCAATTACGACGTGATTGCACTGACCGAGACTTGGCTTGAACCAGCTATTTATGACAGTGAGTTGTTTGAGGAAAACTTTATAGTGTATAGGTGTGATAGGTCATCGCTGAATAGTATTAGAGAAAGGGGCGGAGGTGTTATATTAGCTGTTCGATCCTTAATTAGTAGCGAACAAATTATGGTACCTAATACCGAAAAAGTCGAGATTGTATTTATCCGACTCATTATAAATTGTAAAATGATCTATTTGTGTTGCTTGTACATCCCTTTAGGTGCTGCAGACAGTGTGTTATATGTTCTTATGCAGAAGCTTTGACTAGTTTTTTCAGTCATGTTGACGTTATTAAACAATAAATTCAATTTTCATGGTAGATTGTTGGATCTGATGTTTACCAGTAATCAAGATAAAGTCAGTATCATTAAGAGTGCTGTGCCGTTGAGTAGAGTTGATGCTTATCACACTCCCATAGAAATTATGTTTGATAAGAGTGTGGGATGCATATCAAGACCCAGTCCGCCTGCAATGGTGTTTGA
>JAAAKO020011849.1:0-17455 GCA_010015015.2 Bolitophila cinerea | reverse complement strand
CCCCTGCTGGCGCTTTAATGTCCACACGGCCACACCCACACACACACACACACACAGACATACTCTCAGAGGCGCCACTGTCAATACGAGTTTTCTTTGGCATGCGTGTGTTTTTGTATGTGTTAGCCTTTGGCTATCTTGAAGGTGGTGAAGAGAGATAGGGTACGGCGTATGGGGGTGGTATATGGGAGTTTTAAGTGTGGCGGCAACGGCCGGCGGCGGGTGGACGGGTGCGGCGGCGGCGACAACGACTGCGGCGAGTGTGTGGCGACCATACACACATACGTCACACGTATACAACACAAACATGTGTGTGAGTGTGTGGTGTGCACACCAGTGTGTTTGGCCGGCACAGTATTGTCGACAGTCTGAGCAAACCGCTCGAGTCTGATAGCTGGGTGGAAAATTCGCTCGCCGTCGCGATACACACATAGCACACGCGGGCATCCGCGAGCGCGCGCGCGCGTTTTTTCGTTTGTTTCTGCGGATTTTCCACGAGCTATACTCGCGACAGACCTTACAAGTGTGATGCAAAAAATAAAAACAAATACAAACACGTATACATGAATAATTAAATGTATTTGCATACACAAAAAAAATGCATACTTAAAACAGTTTTAAAGTTTACAAAAAAATGCATTTTATTGATATGCATTTGTGTTTGGTTTGATGGATGATAAACAATTTAATGTGTTTTGTTGTTGTTGTTGTTTTTTTTAATGCAATGACATCATTTGTTTTGAGTGCACACGAGTGCAGCGCTACAATAACAGTAATACCGCGCATGTCGAACGTTTCGCCGTCGTGCCGGCCCGCCGCGAGTGTCGTGTGCCATTCTGCGAATGTAAACAAAGCCACATAACCTCAATGTGTCAAATTTTGTCGTTGGCGTTACGTTCGCGCATCACTTTTTCGTGCGATACTTATTCGCGCTACTTACATATATATATATATATACAAGCTGTCGAAGAGAGAGAGCGCGCACGAGGACCGAGAGAGTGAAAGCACAATGTATGGGCATGGGTTCATCATAACATAAACACATCAACCTAACCTCAATCTGTGTTATATATTGAAATTTGTAGCTACTAGCATTTTAATTGATACAAATGCAAATGCGGGAGTTATTTTATTTTTAGTGAGTGATTATATAAGTGAGAGAGTGTTTGTGTTTATATATATATATATATGCATACATATATATTTATGTATATATATATATACGATTCATGTGTAATTAGTGAAGCGCTCACACGCGTGCCTTCCGGCAATTAGTGAGCGTCCAGATTACGTTATTAAACGAACATACAAAAAACGACGATCTCTCTCTCTGTCTCTATCACTTTTGATTTGAATTAGCGATTGGAATACAACAACAGTTAATTGTCACCTACGCGCTCTCCGTCGTTGCCGGTTGACATGAAAATTGTAATTAGCTGAATATTTGTAATTAACGCAATTAACTCTGTGCGTCGCTCTACTGTTTCAAAAATAATCTCTAGCTTGTATTTGTCGTCAGCGCTGCATGAAGGTAAAATATTAAATACGTAAATATATGTAGCACACACACACAAAGACACTCTCATTCAACACAATATAAATATATACATGTCAGTCTTTAGGTCTCGGTCAGTGTATTTGGCGGCAAAGTAGGTGAAACAACACCCCAGTTTTCTATTTCCATCAATACCCCATCTGCTTCACATAGCGGTACTGTCTGTCTGCTGTGGTGATGGGGAGGTGGATTCAGGCGTATGCTGGTCACATGGGCGGTGGTTGTTGTTGTGGTGGTGACATTTCTATGTGGTGGTGATTGTTTTAAAAATAAATAACATTTTATATATACACATTTAATTCAACTACTATTTATAAGTTGATCTCACCTATAAATGGCCATCTGGACTGGCTATACGTCTCGAATTACGAGCTGACAGAGATGGCTTCAATAATTTAAACATTCGCACCCAATATAGAACATGTATAGATGGCGCTGGCCGTCTTTGAGAGAAATCATATTGTCTGGGCTAATGATAAAGCCTCCTAATGTAGAGAATCTTATATTTGAGAGGCATGGACATTCACATATGAAGTGTTTTACAAACTCATCTTCCATCTCACACGCTCTGCACAGCGATGAGTTCTTAACTCCTATTGTATGGAGATGCCTGCTAAGACAATGACCCGTTCAAATGTTGGTCAGCGTTCTGCACCTGTGTCGACTGCCATAAATGTGATATCTCGCTACCTGACGACCTGAACTGCTGATAAAGTTTTTGCATATTCTTCCCAAAGAGCAACCTGTAAGTTTTTCCCTGCTTGTCTCACTTCCGCACGAACTGTAGTGTGTGATCTATATCCACTGATGGCTCTGGTCCATACATGTCCATACTCGATCCAACTCGAGCCAACTCGTCGGCTTCCTCATTCCCAGATATATATCCTAGTGACTTGGTACCCATCTTAGCTCAACGTATTTTTTTTACCAGCTGAAATAGCATATTTTCCCAAAGGAATGGCTAAACGGTTGTGAGGTCTAAAAGAGACCACACTGCAGCTGCTGGTGCGGTTCGTATGATATAAGCCTAATATACGAGGCCACCATACTATTGCTTCATATGAGATTGATGGTCTCACTATCATTGTATGTATCCAATAAGCAGTCTTAGGCGAGAGTCCCTATTTTACTCCTACTGCCCGCTGACATTGCCCTAATGATCTGCAAGCCTTATTAATCCTGATCGCGACGTGTTTCTTCCAATATAACGTACTGTCCATAAAACCGACACACCGTTTCCTCTGGCAAATCTGTATAGCTTCCATCAGACCTCTTGAAGCTCTCTGGTATTTTGGTATTTGCTATTTTTTGAGAGATTTTTATGCATCCTAGAAGTGTCCTTCATACTAGTGATCTCTCCACAAAATAGTCTCCGAGCATCTCTTTTAGCTTTATGCATGCTATTTTTATATTCAGATCTTACTATCAGCAAAAGGTCCATGTCTGCTTTCGCATTAGATATTTTTACTTTGTTCTCACATCGTCGATGATGCTTCCGCAATCTTGCTAAATCCCGATTCTACCACGGTTTATCTTTAATTTGGATCCGTGTTTTATCAAGATGCGTTAAAAGAATTTAGTAAATCTTTTTGAATATAATTAACTTGCTTGCTCAATTTCAGATGAATTAACTGGTTTGTCCTAACATACAGAACCTGTACTTCTTACATATTTATATTTGACTGCAGTTAATTCAGCCTGAGCTACTGTATTGGTGGTCGGACACGCTGACTTTAGAAGACACCTTCTATTTAGTTATTCCCGGCATATCAGCCGTAGATATTGTCAAGTCTAATACTTGTAGTCTATTGCAAATAACGAATATAGACTAGTATTGCCTCTATTCACAATATCTAATTTATTTTTGAAAATATATTCTAAGAGCGACCTACCTCTGTCGTTGTTATCCGTGCTACCCCATTGAGTATGGTGTGAGTTGGTGTCCATACCAATAATGAGTTGCAACTTCTCTTTCATACAATATTTGACTAGCTGTTGGACCTCAGCTGTGGCTGGTGGACCGTTGGAATCATACGGGAGATATGCTGACGCCAATACTGTCCCCAGTTTGGGTCCGTCCACTTTCCGCTCAATCCTTATTGCTGTCAAATCCAGTAAGCAAAGTTTAGTTAACTTAATAGCATTTAGTTGTAGTTGAAGTAATGAATTACCATCCTTGGACCTCTGATGACGCTCTTCTCGGAGATTACTAAACCCCTCGATTGGTTCTGGAAGATCCGGATTTTGGTACAGAAGTACCATCCTTGATCTTAAGATAGCAATCGTTGACTGGATTTGGACTATTAGAACTTGAACTTATCTTCTTTCTTGCCATATCCATATTATGTTGATCCGGAAGATCATAAAGAAGGCGTTGGGAATATGGATCATGACATCCACTGCTAGGGTTGCATACCTGCAGAAGCTATTTTCCATTCATTCCTCAGGTGTATTTTTTCTAGACGACGGTTTCTAGCCCTAATACGATTACGGACCCTCCATTCCTCTAGTTCTTGTTCCAGTGCCTCACGAGCCAATCGAGCACCTACCTACCCCTCGAGTGACACTTTTGTACATATAACCCAAAAAACTATAAATATCTAATATCTATCAAATATCGATATCGTTCTCGGAATGGATGTCGATGTCTAGCACTCACGGCTGACGGTCGCATGATCGTGCCGCTGATGAGCAACCAGAACGAGAGGCCAAGTGGTTAGCCCTCAAGTGGTCTATTACCGGAACAAGAGCCTTGGGGACGCATGAGCTGTCCGGGTCTTGGTCCGACGGCAGACAGGAACTCTATTTAGTGTTCTCTGTTTTTATGTCTAGATATCGTTTCGCTCTGCTTATTTCCAGGTAAGCAATGAGGCACGGTAGCGGAGGAACTCATTTAGGGGGCCAGGTGGAGAAGCACTTCGTTGTCTCAAAACTATAGCGGCATGACAAAGGCTGGTTCCACTTATTTTATATTATCTCAATGAGTTGTCTCAGGTGGTAGGCACACGGATGAGTTGGGGTCTCCTAACTCTGTTGGGTTAGCTAGACAACCATTCGAGAGTTGTGCAGTTCGGGTGTACAACTTATCACGATGGCGTACGAACCTCTTAAGGAGGTCATCGGCAGCGTGAGGGTCCCAGTTATAGTGAACCACTGAGAAACCCAAGCAGCCCTACCTCAAAACTAGACAGCAATTGGCTAATAACGTGTTCTGTCGAAAATAAATTATTATCGAATCACACAACACTCGGATGCAAACTGGAAACACGGAACGACCCTTGGCAAAGAGGAAGAGAACACTGGGTTTCTGACGAGTCATGGCGCCTTATTACTAAGCGTCGTGAATTGAAAGTCAAACTGTCCGGCGCCCGGCTCAGGCGAGAAAAACAGGAACTCAGTGCTCAATATTCCTCGATGCACCGTCTCGTAAAGAGAAGTATAAGACGCGACAATAGAAGACAGGTCAGCGGGCTAGCCACAGCAGCAGAAGCCGCAGCTAGACTGGGGAGACATAGGGAGCTCTATTGGATAACATAAGAGATTACAAACCGCAAATATAAAGCAAGACATCCCGTTAAAGATGCCAGTGGTAACACACTGTCTATGGATAGTGAACAGCTCAATAGATGGAGAGATCACTTTGAGAAAGTGCTCCACAGGAGAGCTAGCGCATAAATAGTAGTAGTCAATCACCGGTTATCATTTGAATGGCTTTTGTCAAGCAGGCGAATACAAAAGTGACGGGCAGCCAAATCCAGAGGAGCTGGTGTTTGTTGCACAGGGTTTATTTAGAAACAGTTTGGAGACTCTACAATCTGTTTAAAAGTTTCAGTGGGTTGCCTGTCGGGACACCATTAAGTCCCTAAACCAGCTTTTGCTGAGAGTTTATGATATTCCGAGAGATGGTTCCAGGCCATTGAAAAGGGTTTCGATCCAATTTTTTGGGATCCCAGAGTGGCCAGGAACCTAGATCAAACTCACGTTGTTGTGGAATGATAGATTCTGGAGCTCATTGCAGCAGTTAATCACTAGTCTAGACTTAAATCTGTAAGCGCCTGAAGCTTGCATGACTGCCTGGCAATTTCTCTGGCGCATGCTAGGATAGCAACAATTTGGTCTGGTATACCTAAACAGACCGGCCAAGTGCGAAAGAGATCTCGATGGGAGTTACATAAATGGAGGGAGCCATCAGTGTACCAAAACTCTGCGTCCGCCGGCGGAAGTGTTACACTGACCAGATTCCAAACCAATACTGACTTCAAGTTTTCTATGAAAACAGAACTTTGGAGCATGGGAGTCAGACGGCATGTTGAAATCTGGTCTGGCTGAGATAGAGTCATTCCATAAATAGGAGTAACCTATAGCGGAGAGTTTTCAGCAGCCATTCAGACAGAGCCTATAGACCGGCGGCCTGGCCTCCTATAAAGATATGAAGCGGTGGCAAATTAAAAAGTACCTCCAGACTGACAGTTGGACTTATTCGCAATGCACTAAATATGCCAATGCAAAAAATCCGCTGGAATCTCTCAAGCTGTCTAATGATAGTAGCTTTTCGTGATCTGGGTCACCATATAACGGCCGCATATGACACGAGCGGCCTAATTATGGCTGAAAAAACCAATGAATCACTTTTGGTGATATGCCGCATGATTTTCCGAACGCTTTTCTACACTGCCAGAAAGCATTGGTGGCTCCCATGAGTTGGTAGTCCATGTGGTCTTTCCAGTAGAGTTTACTATCTAGAAAAACACCTACGTATTCAAACTTGTAGACTCGTTGAACTGGGTTTGGTCCTAGATGAATTGTCCGCAGATCATTAAATCTGGTTTTCCTGGTGAAGAGAATCATTTCGGTCTTGAGTCGGACAACGAGTTCATTGACTACCATACTCCTAAGCAAGAAGGTAAAACACCACCTTGGGGACCTTTACTGCGTCGCCATCGATACCAGAATGAACGTTTCGTCAGGGAGTCTTAGAGAGACATTTTTGACGGAAGGATCTTACGAGAGTAAGTAGTGATTTGTCAAAAATCCGGATGTGAAGATTTAGTGAAGCAGTCATATATTTTTATTAGGAATGGTGTCTCGTCAGGACCCTCTAAACGAAGATGCATCCTTACCAGGCAAATGCATAAAAGCCTGGTAGGAATAATCATGGAGAAACTCATATATTTAAAAAAAGGTTCATACTGAAGACCTTACAATAAAGTTTGCCCAATCCTACGTAAATCGAAAAGTGGTGAATTGACAAGCAACGTATCGTACTCAACCCGATTTACTTGATAAGAAGAACTGCTACGTAACTGCTACTTTTGAAAGATGGGTATCAGTGTTAACCTGAACTGTCGTCAACTGTTACCAACTGTCGATGACAGTGACAGTTGTCAACTAAGACAACTGTTAAAAATAGCAGTCCGTGTAATCGTAGCATAGTTTGTCCAACCAAGTTAGAGTCAGGTGAATAAAACGATTTTTTGCTGTGATTGAAATAATATCCGCTCTAACTTTCGAGCCGCGTGAATTTAAATATATGTGTTTAGTAATTAATTAATAACTTTAATACACAAAATACCATTGCCTTACGTTTTTTTTAATATTCCAGGTGCTACAACCATCGTCGCCTAACGCCATCTATCCAGCGAGCGGGTAAGTAATTTGAACTATACACACTCGCGCAATATTGTTATAATTATAGGTTTAAGTTCGAGTCGACATAATCGAGTCTAGACACAGCATTTACATAATGGCTATTTCCAACACATATGTCAGCACAATTAAATGCGACTGTGTAATTGTCGAGTGTTGCGTCATACTCGGGATTTAGCGTAATTAGGAAATCACTTTTGATTAATTATAATTGCGCACCATTTACGCGATCGTAAATTCTGTGTGTGTGTGTGTGTGTGTTGTTTGAATAGAAGTTTGACTATGCAATTTGTTTTAATTTGTATTTACCACTATTCTAATTTGTTTTTCTCATCTTTAATTACGCTTTTAATATTAGGATTATAACTAGGACAAACGCTAAGTCCAGATTTCAAGGCCAATAAATATGGCCCTAGGGCTCGCCCGAGTTATGAATTCTGTAGACACATACGAAGAGAAAGCAGCTAAAAGTCCAGGCAACCGATTCTGCCCGATGACGGCCCAACAGTTGCCCAAATCCCAGAGCATATTCAAGCCCGTCAAACACGATATGGCATTGGGCCGCTTCTAGTCCCCGCTGATCGATAGACTTTTACATGCTTTCCGATGACCGATCATTTTTAAAAGTATTGTGGATTGGGGTCGGAAACTAATAAAAAACCAGTTTAAACCAGACTTCCCAGATCGGATGAAATGTTATCCATCCATCTGCACCTTGGTCTACCTGGAGGTCTAGTGTTGAACCTTTCCATTTTGGACTCAAACAGCCTCTTCTGAACACCTTCTCTAACACAACGTTGAACAAAGGCGTGGATAAACCATCACTCTGCTGTAGACCGCCAGCGCTCAGAAGTTGGTCAACATATCCAGCCCAACGGTTACCGACATCTTGCTTCGAGCACACGATCCGTCCGTCTACGTCATTGCAGTTTGTTATTTGCGGCTGGTACTCTCTTCGAGCAGCATTAACGCATTAAAAAAACGTTTCATTGAGGCTATGCTGTTCGATCTGCTGGTGCATACAAACAAGTTTTCTCGTACGTGATTCCGTCCTTGCCTTTTACCTAGTTTCAGCGAAATTTGCCAATGCTAAACGTTTCCGACAAGCCAGGTAGCGCCTGCGAGAAGTCCAACGACAAGCGGGTTGAGCCTCCTACTCACCATGAATCTCGTCCCTAGCGCACGTGCTTATCAGAATTACCACTGTAAAACAACGTGTAGTTCCGGGATTCTTCACTGCCACTATTTAGTCGCCAGACCTCTTGTAACGCCACTACATCCACTTTATATTTAGTAAACGCTTGACAACGATAAGAGAGCGCCTGGAGCGGTAAGAGTCCTCACGTTCCAAGTCGCAAATTTGAAAGCATTGTCCATTTTCGTTGTTTGCTTTTGTCTGTTACCGTTAATCCGTCCAATCTGATGCTGTGGCTAATGGTCTTTCAGTAATACATACTAAATATGATAATGCACGCCACCGTTGACCTCCTAAAGAGGTTCATCCGCTGTCGTGCTAAGTTATACACCCGAACTGTATAACTCTTAGATGATTTTTGTGAGCTTACCCAATAATGGTTGGAGCACCCCAAATCATCCGTCCCCCTATCACCTGAGGCAAGTAACAGTGCAGCTTCGGAATGCCTCTATCGTTTTGAGATACCGATTAGTCTCCCCACCTCCGATATTTGACATGTCGGTATTGTCGGTTACGCCATCTAATGGTAGATGAAAACGGGTTAAGCTGGTGCGTGTCCATCTTCCTTTGTCCGTGTTGTCCCATCGGAACTGGCAGTTTTTAAGTAGAGTTTCTTCGTTTACCATTGATGATTAGGATGAGGTGATGGGATCGTCTCAAAGAAGCCTCTTTAATAATACCTTCGATATATCGTCCTGGAGGTCCAGTGTGAGAGTTGGCCATTTTTTTTTATAAAAGGTTGCCGAACCCAGGACATTTTGAGTGAGATCGGAATTAGTTCGGGCCCTGTGAAAGATAATAACCTACCGGTCTTAGCCAGAACGATTGCTTGCTCCTTTTATTAAATCCCTAAATGGCCAGCGACCCAAATTAAACTTACAGAGAACGACAGACAGATTATTCCTAGGCATTTGAATGCATCGGTTTACTGGATTTGTTGTACGCCCAATTCAAGTGTCGCTAATTTCTTCTTTTTGCGTCAGCCTATAAGGACAACCTCCGTTTTATGCTCTTTCAGTGCAAGACCTCTTGATTGTAGCCATGCTGGAACTGTTGCAATTGCACCCTTCTCCCAAATTTTGAAAACGTCTACCTGTAGTACTAGCGCGTCTGAGCCAATTTATTGGTTTGAAAACCCGCCGTTTTGCTTCCGTAATTGGCAGCCGCCGGTTTTGGATGATGCGCTCCAACAATTTTGCCTAGTGTGTCCAAGAGGCAAATTGGTCGGTATGACGATGGCTTTCCATTATGTTTACCTGGCTTGGGGAGTATAGATCATCTTTTTCAATCTCCAAACGTTTCGAAACGTTTCCTTTTCCAAACAGGCCTGCATTATTGATATGACCTGCCTACAAGGGCTTCTTTGGTGGGTACGTTTAGGATGCTGTCTGGGCCCAAAAATGTTGCTTGCTTCCACATTTTTGGCTGCTTCGGTGATTTCATCGATAACTGCTTTCAAGGTGCATGTGTTTGGAAAGAGAATTTAAATGATCACTAGAAGCATCATAGGACAACTCTATCGAGGCAGTTTTATGGCCTTGATATTTCTGTTGTTTTCACCTGGAGTAATCTTTTTTTTAATAGGTCGTCGCCAGCCTTGTGAAGAAGACGATTTGTCCATTCTGCCATATCATTAGCGGGTACTCCTCTGCTATAGCATATCCCTAAAAGGTTCTATGTCAAACCACTCCTGATTATGTGTCTATGAGTATATCCGGTGTTGGATAGTTGTAACACGCACAGATAGCGTGTCTGCAAGCAACATGCCGTTTGTTGGAATTCGGAACGGTTCGGCAGTAATCGCGACGTCTACATTTTGTTCGGCTACCTGTTGGTATAAGAGATCCTAATTCACATTTTTTGGCTTAGGTTAGGGTGTCTTTATTTTGGGCAACGACTTCTTTGGTTACATGATACGATGAGATCAATTTTCGCTGGTACATAGAAGACTATGGGGTGTTTCACCGCAGATTTTGGCGATGTGAGCTTCTTGTCCGCATTCCCAGCACATTTTTGATCTGTCCACGTCTGTGCATCCATTTGCTATGTGTCCATTGCCAAGACGCAATTCAGAGGCTGTATAAGCTCCGTGAGTCTGCAAATGGTCTAACCTATCTTCACCTTTCTAGCAGTCTTTGGGCTTGGACTAACAACAGTCCTATGACTGCAGTCTAGGTTCATCCGTAGTCTTTTCTAACGATTCGAATAGCTGTTTCCGGCAAAGATCCAATGCTGAATTGCTCCTGAATCGCTTTTCGTATGTCTTCGGATGATGTAGTCTCGTCCAAGCCCGTACATTCGATGACGATCTCCTAAGTTAGCATTCGGACAATGGCCAATTCTTCTTATCTCTCAACCGCTTGCATCCGGAACTGATAATAAGTTTGCGCTGTTCTTTTTGAGTTCCCCGCGACATGCTTGAGATAAGGGTCGGCCTTTCACTTGCTTAGGTACAGTGCTTCTTCTAATGTCCCTATAAGTAATGCCTCAGGTGTAACCCTTTTTGGTTTGACGATTTTGCCCTTGTGCTTTTTCGATCGTTTATGTGGTTGCACACAGTAGTCCGTTTCCTCAGTATTTCCTTTGTCTGCCCAAACCTAGACGTCTCCTCGCGTGGGTCAGATTTTTTGTATTTATTGGTTTTGGGGGGTTTCCCGTCCGTTTCCCCGTCTTGCCCAGTCTTCATTTTGCGCATGCGGTCTTTAGGTTTAGTCTAGCATCTTTTGTCCGGGAAACTGTTTCCAAGGATGTTTTGTTGTTTTTCACCGAGGGTTTTGATTTTGACATTTTGTCTGACAGGTCTCTCCATGCTATCTTGACTGATGTAATCAGACGTTCTATGTCTTTATGTGCGTTATTCCTATCTCTCACATAGCTGAGCCTCTTTAGAGACTTACCAGACCCTGCTACACAATTTTTTACTCACAATTCGTCTAGTGACACAAGCCACCTCTGGTATGGATGTCTTTACCAAACCCAAAGGACTGGTTGGCACACATCTCCTTCCATTACACACCATGTCGGAGTGGCACCATCATCGGCTTGCTCCCTTTCACCTGGTCCTTTCGGATTTGCCACTGCCTTTTGCCCAGTTGAGTTTGCCGCCGAGTGACCACTGTTCCACCCATTTGTGGCTTCGCCATGATTTGTTTTATCGATCTTGTCTAAACCACTCACTCCATGTACTGAAGCCGTTTTAGCCTCCACAGGTTGTGCTGCTTTGGCAGCTGGTAAAGGGCTACTTCACCCCGACCATCACCAAAGTTTATTTCTGGTAAACCAGTTCCAACCAAAGGCCTGTTTGGTCGTCTTTTGTATTTGAGTTTTTTTTTTGTTATGTAAAGTGTTCATTTGAGTCCAACGAGTAGCTAGGGAAAACAGATTTAGCCAGGTGTCCAGCAGGATATTTCGCTAGAGACTGTATTCTAGAGACCAAAATCCTGGCACAGGTTTGCTGGGAAAAAAAAGAACGTAATCCATAGGCACGATATCAATACACCGTTGGTTAGGTATAGGGAAAGAGAAGTGCCAGTGCCTCAAATAAACGTAGCCCGGTCAACATCACGACTAGACTTGACTAGTATCTCTAGAAGAATTATCATTTAGTTTTCCACTAATCGGCCTCTAAACGAGTACAGTCTATCATGGGCGACCCTGCCAGCTTTCCAAAGGAAAAACCGACAGCATAGCACTCTAGGATCGTCTTCCGTGGCACGGATATACTGCCTGAGGCGGCCCTGCTTGAGGGGGGATCCGTTATTACACAGCCAGAATCCCTCGGTTACAAACTAGGGGAGTAATCTTATCTCCAGTTGCCTGGTACACGCAAGCGTTCAACTATACTAGCTTCGGACACCTACCCATAATGGGTTCTATTCCGTAACCATAAGCCAGTGCGTTTCAGCCGAGATAGGCACTCAACTAATGGTACGGAATGTGAGTATGCTTGCTTGGGCCACCACTTCCGCACTACCAATAATTGTAAGGGCATCGGTGGTAAACCCCACAGTCGAGACAATACTCAACCTATAGTTATACGGGTTTTTCAAGAGCGGTCGACTACAAGTAGTCGGTCGTATCGGTGGTACCGGAGGTATAATACCTTAAAGCCTAAGCGCCTAAGTATGGTTCCACCTTTACTTTATTCGACTCCGTGGGGTCGCTAAGCCCAAACAGGTGAAAAAGGGACACAATTGCCTCATAAGCATAAGCTTGCCTTATTCACCCGACCTGCGGGAATTTGTTTTTTTTTTAGTTCGGGGTTCCTTTTGCTTGTGCGCTGAGTCCACATATACCCCCACCCTGCTCACCGTTCCTAACCTTCAGGATTTCACATCAGCATCCACGTTTCTTAAAAAAGTAGTTTTCAAGCTTCTCCATATTATCTATATGTACAAACTTACACCACTTACACACTATCTTAATTCTTTATAATCAGATAAATCGTGTCCGAATTCCGGACGGGATTCTTAAGTAGCGTCACAGTAGATTAATTTCATATACACCTAGAAACGGCCACACAGAGTTGTTGTATCGACAGGGTAGCCTGGTTTTTTTAAATTTAGAACTACCCTATTTAAATTAGTTAAACGGCCTCTAGGCAGTGAACTCAGAGAGGGAGAGAGAGAGGGGGAAAGCACTGAACTCACAAACAACAGAAGACCCACATCCCACCGCGTCACCCTACCCGCCCCACGGTTTTAATTGCATTTCCAGAAACAAAGTATATAAGTTAATTAGTCATCGGACAGCTCCGACATACAACAATCCATCACCCAACACACTTCCCCCCCCCCTCCAACCCAACACCTTATCCGATCGACCAGTGCGCGCTTTCACCGTTAGCGTCCGTTAGACCCTCTACTAGCGGCTTAAAAAAACCGTTGTAATTAAAACCGTATAATTGCTGGCCTTGCGTGCATTACGTATTATTGATATTTCAGAGGGGTCACACAAAGTGGCGTCGGTCGCCTCGGTAGTGCGGGTGGAAGGGTTAAATTATACTTTGTGGCTTCATCGGAAACGAGTGCAATCGATCTCGCCACCATTCTTGGTCCCAAGCACCGGAACGAATTAGGTTTTTTCCTTGAGAGAACATATTGTATCGTTCCAAATGGATGTGGCATCCGAAGAAATGCCTAAACACGCGATTACGCGACGTTACACTGCATTTTTACGTAAGGGAGTGCGAAGGGGATGCGGATGAGCGACGGCAGCAGCTACGGGCGCGGAGGGCAGGGGGTGTTGTCTAAAGACGCAGAGACATTATAAAGAATACGCCAAAAGAGAATTTTAAATGCACAACTCTGCGCTTTGTGTGCACTCTGGCAGCCACATTTTTGGAATATATACGCAATCTGGCAGGGATGGTGCGGTTGGGCCGGATTTCTTGGGGTGGGTTAAGACGTAAAACCGCATCGCGAGCACACACACACACACACATACGTATACTCATTATACTCGTACATGTGTAGGTTTACGAACGTATCTACAATAATAAATAAATGAGACGAGAAGTTTTCTGTGAGTGTGTGTGTGTGTGTGTGCGCGACGCGATGGCTGAGAAAGCAGACGCGAGAGGGCGCTATAGTTGTGGAATGGGGCTGGTGGGAACTTAGTTAATTAAGGCAGCGAGCAGCGAAACGATCGATGTCCTAATGAGTCCACCGCACCACACAGTACAACACACACACACACACACTCACACACTCACACACATGCACAGATATGGCAAAATTTTTACATGCGAGTATTAATATGTATGTGTGTGTGTGTGTGTGTGTATTTAGTATCGCATGTGGTGGCACACACACACACACACACACACACAAGAATCTTGCTAAGTATAGTTTTGTATTGTATACGTGAGCATGTATGTATGTGTAAGTAAATGCGGGACTTTAATACATAGTTTGTTGGCAACGCGTGTTGCCAGCATTTAGGAAATGCCAGTTGTAATTAAGTCTGCTGGCTAGAAACACACACACACACACATAAACATAAATAAATGGAAAGACTCATTAAGCGCGAGTGGGTATGCGGCGAATATGTGAAGCATGAGTCAAGCACGGCGAGAGGAACGATATGGAAAGGGTGTGTGGGCGCGGGCGTCGCAAAAGGGACGGAGATGCGGCACACACACAAAGATGTGGACGCACGCTGATTTCAGACACGCAGGGTTCGGGGTGTCACCGGTTTACTGATGATTCATCGTGATACGGCGGGCGTCCGATAATATACGAAAATAATTTGATGAAAAATCAACCTTATTATTTGGTGACAGCGGTAAATCATAAAATATATTTTGGCCTTACCATAGAAGAGTGAAAGAAGTCCTGTTCAGATGAAAAACATGTATCCTTCAGCAGGTACAGTCACATTTGGCCGAAAAGCATTTGGACGAATGCCTTTTGGACGAAAAATCATCCAAAAGAACATTTGACCGAATGAGACCTAAAGGTAATCTGGACGAATAGATCATTGTGCCGAGTAGAGCATTTGGTCGAATGTCATGTGGACGAAAGCGGATTTGGCAGAAAAGTAATTCATCGAGGGAAAAAATACTTTTCTGCCAAATTATCCAATTGCCATTATAATTAGCCATTTGGAAGTAAAATAAAAAAACCGCTTAAAACGTAAAAAAAAATACTATCGGCTAATTCGACCAGATGGCTTCTTTGGCCGAATAACCCAATCGACTTAATAGCCATGTGAATACAATGTCTGGGAAGTGTCAAAGGAAATGTAAGCTAATGTGTTTTCAGTCATACTAATTTCAGGGCTATGTAAGTAGGAATAAAGAACGTAGTTTCTGGTACTGTTTAGGATAAGAAATGGTAAAAAAGTGAGGGGTGCTTCCCCCCAGGTGCACGTCTTCTTTGACCAACCCCCTTTATCGATGCAGTACTACTAAATCTGTGCTTCAGCCACTGTTCGTTTTGCTACCTAGAAACTGTCAGTTATCCAACGTCAAAGCTCACACTTATACAACGTCAAAGCTGACATAGGATCAGCTTTGACGTCAGTTTTTCTGAAAAAAAGGCTTTCAGATTTTAAAAAATAAAAATATCGATATTGTTGTCAACTGTCAACTGCAGTTTGGTAGCTGGGAGAATTACAGCTCTGGAATAAACTAAAAGGGGGAAGAAAGCCTTCCTCCAAGTTCTAAACAAGTTTTAGATTGCGTCAATGAAGCTTGCAACTACTATTCACGGGAGAAGCTTCCACATGGTGGCAAGGAGTCAACCAGGATTTGCATTTGCTCCAGCCAAACCACGTTATAAGTTATACAAAGAGTTATTTTGGGATAACCAACAAGTCAATGAAACCATCGACTTGTTCGTTTGCAGAAAAAGAGCTATACCATACTAGGAACGATGAGCCTAAACTACTTCGAGTTGGATTTGCGAGACGATGAAGCCACTTGTCTATCCGAGTTTGAAAAACAAGAAGTCAACAAGCTTCTCGTCGCACACCAATCAGTCTTTGAAGAGTCCGGATCACCCACAGAACAGGCCATTCATCACATCAATACTGAGGATCACCAGCCAATCGCTACTACGCCGTATCGATTATTCCCAGAGAAACGAGTCACGCTAAAAATCGAACTGGACCACATGTTCGACACCGGAATCATTTGGTATGTACCATTTTCTCCGCATGCCATTGGGCCTTCGTAACGCTCCACCAACCTTCCAGCGGCTCATGGATTCTTTTCGCAGTGGCCTACAACAGGTTCAAGTACTCGCATATCTAGATGACTTAATCGTAACGTCAGACTCATTTAACAAACATCTCAACGATCTGCAACAAGTGTTCCTACGTCTCAAGCGATTTAATCTACGAGCTCACCGAAACAAGTGTCACTTCGCCTGTACCCGAGTCCGTTATCTCGGACACATCTTAGAACCAGTATTTTTTATAAAATTATTTAAAAACACAAACATAAGCACATACTGATAACATATTATTCTTTTTTTCCAAAAAATTACTGTCGCACAGCTTGTGGGTCTCAAATTTGTTATCACTCAAAGACTAAGCGTACTTCTCTGCTCGAGATGATCTACAACTGACACATTTGGAAACAGGTACTAGCGAAGATTTACAGTGTAGATCCCTTTTTTGAATACACATTCAGACTTTTCCTATTTACTGAATATACATATAAATGTATTAATCGGAATTGATAAACGTTTCATAAGTTTACTTTTCTTTTTTAACCCCTAGCAGAGTCTTCCAGAAACCGCAGATCTTGAATATTCTATTGAGAACTCAACGAGTATTACTCCATGATCTTGTGGCATTTTAATTTTGGAGTTGTCAAATTTACTTTATATATACTATTTTAAACTGACTTTTTTATCGCAAACTTTGGTTTAGGCAAAAAATACGTTGTTGTACAGTTAAAATTAAAACAATTTATCTTTTAAACATATTTATACTAAATATTATAGACGAGGTATTAAAAATACTAATGGGAGACCATCAGGTGTGTTTAGGGCTAAAAAGTAACTAATTTCAATATTTCAAAATTGACGTTTGGTTTTTTTTAAATACTGCATGGTATTTAAATAGTATTTATAACACTTTTCCAACACATTTGTATTATTTATACTCATATGAGACAAAAAAAATGTATTACCATTAATTAGTATTATCTGTCAATCGGTCTCAATTAGGTCTTGAATGAGAATATAATCAACTCGAGTATCCGTTATACCCATTTAAGACGAATTAGTAAAAATTTCACCCCTTGCTTCCTAGGCCTACATTTTGTGGTGGCAGACAGCGAGAAAGTTATCGGCCATAAGGCAATTGGAGAAGATTCAACGACTGGTTTGTATTTAAATTCCTAGAGCCATGAGAACTAGTCCCATATTTGCTTTGAAAGTTCTTTTGGACCAGCACCTCTCCACTCGCTTTTTATTGTTTTTATTATTAAAATATAAAAATTTAAAAAAGTGCCCAGTATTCATACAATTTAAAAAAATTAATTAAATTATTTCAAATTATTAAAAAATGAAAAAAGGAAAATTTTAAAAACAAATTATTTAAATAGG
>JAAAKO020011838.1:0-17462 GCA_010015015.2 Bolitophila cinerea | reverse complement strand
TGGCCGAATTTCGATTGGCCGAATTGGTTTTTGATGGTTTTACCTTTAAATTCGGCCAATTTTAATTCGGCCAATTGAATCATTCGACCAATCGTTATTCGGCCAATCGTATCATTCGGCGAATCGTGATTCGGCCAATCGTAGTACATTCAGTTTAACTATATGCTGGACAAACCTCAGCCCAGATCGGTAATAAGTTACCGCAAGAAATCCTACTATTTTTATCAGACACAGAACCAAACACTACATTCTATTATTAAATTATTATATATAACATTGTCCATCTTTCTGTCATAAAAAAAAAAAAATTATATTAAATGATGAAGTTTTATTTTTGATACCGTGAGAGCTGCACTGAGAGAAATATTGCAACGCGGCGATTCCTTAGTTTTGCAGCGGTTTTGAGTGGTGTCGCCTGTGTAAAATTCAAGGCAACTAAGGCCTCAAAAATACAGTGTAATTGAGTAATTGCCACGACGATTTAGGCTACGGCGCGACGTTTTAAACCACGACTAATTACGCCACGACGAATATGGCCATAATGACTTATTAGGCCACAACCATAACGTTTTGGTAACGACGATTTAGACGACGACGTTATAGGCCATGACGTTTTTGAACTACGACGCTTTCGGTCACGAAGTTTTAGTAACGGCGATTTAGATCATTACCTAGTACATATAATATATTGTAATATACATACATATATTATATTAAAAATATATAATATATGTATGTATATTACAATATATTAATTATTTATATTTATTTTTTTGCGATTTCATATCATAAAGAATAAAATAATTTACGTTCAAAATTACACTGCGACTCATTAAAATTGTCTATTACACCGCACTCTTTTATTTTTAATTGCCCTAATTATAATATATTATATTTCTGATTGTGCGTAGTAATGCTGATTCTAAAAATTCCTGGGAAGGGGCTTACAATTAAAAAATGTTAAATTCATTTATATATTTTTTAAATTAAACAAAACAATACAATACATATCAAAACAGTGTGTTTTTTTATATACATTAATTGTGGAACGATCAACTAAAGGTAGGTGTAGATAAAAAATATTTTTTTAAAATGGTATTTTTCGGAGATACACTATAAAAATAATTCTTAAATCTCAAACGACTTCTCCTGCCTGGACATGGACGATCTTAAAGAGATAGTAGCGCCTATCCAATGACTCAAAAATCAAAGGATCTATTTTTTTAATGCTTTTTCCGTAACAAAAATCATACTGTCCTCATTAATCGATCATCGAAACACCAATTAAATAAATGACCTGATTTCATTATCGCTAATTGTTATGCGAGGCACATAAACGTTTTCCCACACAAAAAAACAAACAAAATTATTTATTGTCAGAGCTTTTCCAAACTTGCGCACCAATAACGGTGGATAAGTATCCAATATACTATAAATTACACATACGATAATAATGATGATATATGTATAGAATATATATATATATATATAATATATAATATATACTAAACTAAATATAGCTAAATTTATAAGAAGTACTATACACTCTTTTATGGCATTATGCATGTATAACTGGTGTGTATATCATTTTACGTGTATGTATTGTATAATAATGACAAGCGGGTGGCTTTTGTCAGTCTTATACTAAAAATATATGCCAAGCGTGTGTGTGTCTGTGTGTGTGTGCGGGCTGGTTATTGTGTCGTGCGTGAGTGTGCGTGCATGAAAAGCTCAGTGGTGCCGCGTTTCATGCGTATAATAATAAAGCATAAATATATGTTGCTTGTGCTGAGCATCTGCTTTCAGAAGAGAACGGTTGGCATTTATGGGCCAAGAATACCAAATAAGATGTCAATAAAGCGGCGTTATAATTTAGTATACTACTTACACGAGGAGACACATACACACACACACGACGCCTCTTAGGCAACCAGAATATAAAGCGATGTTTTAAAATGTATATAAAACAATATTACTTTTATTTACACATTTTAGCAGAGACAGTTTAATTGAAGACAAACCGCAATTTTAAGTTTGCCACATAAAAGAACTATTAATTTATGTTTTATTTCTCTCACACACACACACCCGTGTGGAGTTACTGAATGTCCCATCGGGCGAGTCCCCGGGTGGCGGACAGGGGAAAGCCTACATATATTATTATGTTGGTTCCGGTGAAATAAAATAACCGGGGTGGACTAAAAGCAAAATATACATGCGCGAAACGGAACCTGATGGAATTCGGAATGGATAAGTAAGTAAAAGTGGTATCTTGTATAGAAATGGCTATAAGGCTAATATTGCAGACGGCCACGTCCCGTTAAAACCCTGGCAGGTCTCAAGGTACGCTCAATGTTTTGGCACCATTAATTTGGCAGCGTTGGTTCAGTTGTAACATTCCTGACTTATACTGGTCTGGCTCTGAGCACAGAATCTCATAAGGACCTGTGCCAACCCTTGCATTGGCCTCCCTGCTTGCAAAGAAAACCATGAGACCACTACAGTGACTACGCATCCCAACATTGATAACGGCTTTGAGTTGAGACCCAACAAAATGAAAAATTTAACCAACACAATTGGAGTAGAAGATAATCCCTTCCATCGGAGCATGAGAATGGCGAGATCGCCGATGAAGGCCACTGTGGATATAGATTTCGAGAAGCAAGTGCTAAAAATCGAATAAGGATTTTCGAAAGAAACGAATTTGGAAAAACTAGGGAAGAAAATAATTTTCCTGTTGACATACTGAGAGACGGCATCAGGAGATCCATCCATCAGCCGATAAGGGATACCATCTAAAACATTAGGGTTTTCTACGGAGGTAGCAACACAAATGTGTGACAAAAGAGCTGCAGAGCACGTCACCGTGAATGAAAATCTTAACGGAAAAGAAAAGAAAGACTCCAAGTGGTACAGAGACCACAACCCCAAAACGAACACGGAGTACTAAACAAGGAGCCTATACAAGGGACGGGTAACGAAAAAAAGTTGCACAGACAAAAACCAAGGAGATTTCCTAGGAGGAGGAGTGGAAGACAGTTACCCGCAAGAAAACGGGTAAAAAACAAAAGACACCCAGAAAGCGAACCAGAAGGACTAGGCCGGATGCCATTATCATAATAGAAGGCGTAATAGAAGATCATTTCTTACGCAGATATTTTGCGTAGTGTCAAGACTGGTTCAAGTCTAGCAAAGTTAGGAGAAAGCGTGACCCGAATAAGAAGAACCCAGAAAGGGGAGCTCCTGCTTCAACTTAATGAACCGGGAGATAATACAGCCGTCTTTAATGACTTTATACGAGAGAAAATTGACGGTAAAGCAGAAATGAGCACACTTACACAGCGCACCATGGTGGAACTAAGGGACCTTGACAAAATAACATCCACGGAGGACGTAAGCGCGGCAATCAAAGCCCAGCTGTGCTAAGGAAAGCGTACGGCGGAACACATATTGCAACGGTCATCTACCTGGAGAAGTTGCCAACAAGTCTATTGGATTAGGAAAAATAAAGATCGGATAGACAGTGTGTCGTATCCGGGTATAAACACTTTAAAAAATGCTTTAAATGCCTGGAGTTTGGACATATTTCCACACGGTACACCGGAACCAAGAAGATCGCTCCAAACTGTGCCGAAGATGTGGAAAAGCCAACCACATTGATAAAGATTGCGCAGCAGATCCACTTTGCATGTTGTGCAAAAAGGATCGCCCTAATGACGCTAAACACATAGCAGATGCCCAGTGTTTCAGAGAGCAATAAATGACAGAGAATGAAGGTAATCCAGATAAACCTCAATCACTGTAGGACAGGTCAGGACATCCTGACGCAGACAATTTTTGAAGAGAGAGAGCTGATATAATTCTTATCAGTGAACCTTACAAGCAACTAGACAGCTCCAGCTGGGCCAGCGAAAAGACGAATTCCGCGACATTTTGGACACGAGTGAAGCACATCATTTAGGAAGTTGACGGACGTCCGGATGAATTCGTAAGGGCAAAGTAAACAGTGAACATTATTACACCTGTTATGCCAGGCCCAGTTGGTGCACCGAAGAATTCCAGACGATGCTAGACAATCTAGCTAATGACGCACGCGGGAGAACATCGGTCATTATTTAACTTTAACGCTTGGGCTACTGAATGGGGTAGCAGATTTACAAACTCTAGGGGGCACATTCTGGAATCCTTTGCACTGCTAGATATCGGCATCGGTAATAGCGGAAATGAGTTGACGTACCGCAAGGCAGGGGTAGGCTCGATCAACGACAGAACAATGGCAAGTAGCTTACTGCTGCCTAGTTGAAATGGCGAGTCAGCGAAGAGTACTCACACAGTGATCACCGAGCGATAATATATGAAATCACAGAGTCAAGTCATAAACCCAAAAAAATGGAAGGACAAAGTCTTTGATATAGGAGTATTTGAAATAGTTATGAAAGACTGTAGTTTAATCTATGAAAGAGCAGACGACCTTGTACAAGAACTGACAAAATGCGTAGCAAAGGCATGTGATGCGGCAATTCCAAGACGAACACTTAGTAAAAGAGGCACTCAATGTTACTGGTGGAATGACGAAATAAAGACCATCAGATCGAAGGGTTCACAAGCAAGACGAAGAACCCAACGTTCAAGAGGAAGAGCAAACTTTCAGGAATGCCTCCACATCTTCAGAGTCGCGAGAAGAGAACTGGAAAAGGCGATCAAGGAAAGTAAGACAAAGTGCTTCAATACTTTGTGCAACAAAGCAGACAATAATCCTTGAAGTACAGCCTACAGAAAGGTAATGTCAAAGGTAAAGGGGCAAAGAGCACCAGAAGTCAAATGTCCACGGATGCTTAAGTCCATTATGTAGAGACACTCTTTCCGAAGCGACCCACAACGACGATAACCAATATAATCAGAGAAACAGACGCAGAAGCAATCATTACGATAGAAGAACTATTCGAAGCATGTAGAAAAATAAAGACAGAAAGGCGCCTGGACCACACGGTGTGTCCAATAAAGAACTAAAAGCTGCCATCCAAAAGAGACCAGACATGTTCATCAAAACGATGCAAAAGTGTCTCGATGAAGGAGTTTTTCCTGATCGATGGAAGCTACAGCAACTAGTGCTACTTCCAAAGGGAAACAAACCATCTAACCCATCGTCGTACCGCCCAATATGTCTACAGGACACAATGGGAAAGGTACTCGAGCGTGTTATATCCAACAGGCTGCTCGCCGTTGCAGAAGATACATAGGCTCTCTCTGATCACCAATACGGTTTCAGAAAGGCCCGATCGACAGTCTATGCTATAAAAACGGTAGTGGATATAGCAAAGAAAGCATTCGAAGGAGAAAGAAGGCTATATGGCAGCAAGAAATACTGGGCAATAGTCACTCTGGATGTCAAAAATGCCTTTAATTTAGCAGATTTGGCATTCATAGGAAAGGCGCTAATCAGAATGGGTACACCGTATTACCTGACGAAGATTGTAACAAGCTACTTCCATACTAGAAAGCTGAGATATGACAGCGACGATGGAGTCAAATATTATGACGATACAGCGGGTGTTCCACAAGGATCCGTCCTAGGACATTTGTTGTGGAATATTATGTACGACAGAGATCTTAGGCTAAACCTACCAGAGGGAGTAAAGGTTTCGCGGACAATATAGCGGTGACTACAGTCGCAAAACACATACTCGAAGTAGAGGCAGCATAAAACAAAGCAAACCTTTCACTAGCAGACCAAAAAATGGACGCAGTACTTGTGACGAGTCGAAAGGTAATAGAGCGAATAAACATACGAGTCGGAGACAAGACAATAGAGTCCAAAGACTCTATAAAATATCTTGGAGTAATGATTGACAACAGGCTGCAGTTTAAACTACACGTAGACTACTGTAGTAAAAGGCGTTACAAATTCAGTCTGCATTATCCCAAATTCTTCCAAACACTGGCGGACCGGGATACGCTAGAAGACTCCTATTATCCAGAGTCATCAGCTCAGTCATATTGCACGCTGCCCCTATCTGGGCAGAAGCGTTGGCGATATAGGAAACAAGAAAGAAGATATCGAGGGTATACAGATATCTGCTCTAAGGACGATATGTTCCTTTAGAACTTTACCAATTAATATCTTTGCTGAAGAGATGCAAATGATGTATCAACGGAGGTTATTGAATGATCGAAGGCTAAGCAATTAAAAATGATGAAAGAATTATATCGATGGCCAAGTGGCAAGATCGCTTTTTTTTCAAAGGTTCCCCACCCGTATAACAGCTTTAAAACAGCATTTCTAAATAGTGCTTCTCGATAGTAGCTTTAGTACTACATTAAAAAATGGTGCACCTTTATAAAAACATTAGGCGATGTTGATTTATGAGTGCTGCTCGATAGTAGCTATAGTACTACATTATAAAATGGTGCACCTTTATAAAAACATTAGGCGATGTTAAGTTATGAGTGCTACTCTATAGTAGCTTAGGTAATTTTCAAATTTAAAAAATAAGAAATTTGATATAGATATGAAATATGAAAAAATGTATAAAAAACTTGTTAAATTAATGGGGGTGGATGTGTAAAAACGCGTATGAAATTTATTATTATTGTTTTTAAATATATTTTTTAATTTTTGCTTGTTTTAAAACCGTATAGTGATTTTTTAACATTTAGAAATGATGTACTCATGGTGATATAATGGTGCAACCGTATAGCAGCATTTTGTTATGGTATTGTAATGCTAACTTTATTACACCTTTTAGAAATGCAGCTCTAATGTTACGACTTTATAACAACATTATATGCACCCGTAAGTGGCTGTATAGTAACACTAATGTTCTTATCGTGTGGGCCGTTTTAGCTTTATAGTACCATGATAGCAGCTTTAATAGGACATTTGCAAATGTTATAACCTGATAGTAACATTAAAAATAAATAACTGTAAAGTAATGGAATGTTGGGTAATATAAACAATGTGCCGTACAGAATTTCTAATTCAGTAGAAAATCTTGGAATTACCCTGGACAGTAAACTAAACTGCTCTGATCATCCCTCATCAATATTATCTATAAAATTTTCTTTCTAAAGAGTTTGTGGACCAATAGTCTATTAATGACAACAACAACACGACTTTCTTTGGTTCGCGCTTTACTTGTTCCTCAATTATCATATGGACAAATTGCCATGGGCGAACTAAGATCTACGACATCTAATATCCTGGAGCGTGCACTTAATGTTTGTACAAGATTTGTGTTCCGATTGCGAAAATTTGATAGCTAGGGCATTAAACGCGTAATGTAATTCTTTGGCTTTCTTTAATAAACTATTTCTGTCTACAATCCTGCATTTTTATTTAAAGATTTCGTGACACCCGTTGCCCTAAATTTTAGTATAATTACCTAAAAATTTCTGTTTCAAGTCGTACTGCTAATTTTATCATTCCTAGTCAGTCAGTACATCAAGTGCATGTGTCCTTTTTGTTCATGACATGGCATGCTGGAACGATTTACTAACTAAGATTAAACGTACCTCATCAATTCGGTTATTTAAAACTGAATGTATTCAATATTTTTCTTCCAGTAATTAATTAATGTAATCAACCTATGATTTCTGATTGTTTTCTTCCCTTTTTTCCAAAAAAAAAATGTTACCTAATAAAATCACGCTCACTTAGAAAAAACCTGATCCAAAAAAAATAATATAATCTGCCATATTTAAAAAAAAAATCTTATATGTAGCTCAGGATTATCTCCAAAAATCTTACCTTTAACTTCGTCTCTTGCTTACTACTGAAATGGTGTAAAAGTGTCAATCATCTGGCGTTTTAAATCCGCCCAATACACAGATTACATAAGCGCTACAATTATCAAGCCGTAGCTGGTAGCTGTGGCGTAATGCACTGGGTCATTAGATCATACCCCAAGGCATTTGAGTTCTAACCCAGGTATGGGCTTGAAAATGTCCATAAAGGTATTAATTTGTTATTCTTAGCTTACATCGAGTTGTTAACGCTTCCCTTTGCATATTTCTATATACGACCCCCCAGTCGAACTGAGGTAACTATACTATACATACCTTGATAGACACAATTCGAGGGCATATTCTTTGGTCAATTCTAAGACGAAACATACAAATGAAATTTTGTCAAACATCACTTCTCTAAGAAAAGGTGACCATTTGAAAAAAAAACCTTTCATTTAAACGAATGTAACTTATTATGCACCCGTTGGTATTTTAGGGCTACTTGGATAGGTGTTGCCGAGACCTTTAAGACAAGGTATCAAACTTGCCGAACAAAGCCTTAGTTTTCAAAAAAAAAAACGAAAAAAATGTTAGACACTTATTTAAAACTCAGTGTATTTCCGAGGTAAATGGATTTGTGTTTTTTTTAATGTTAGAACTTTTGTTAGAACATTTTCCATATTTTTCTGAAAGACTATACAACCTTAAGTAGCAAGTTTGATACCCTATCTGTATGTATAAACGTGTCTATTTACCAAGTTCGAGGTTGGTCGAATAAGGGGAAGTGGGTTATAAAGGTGTGGAAAAATCTATCGACGGTCAAGTTGTGAAGTTAAAAGAAAGATTTTAAGAACCTTATTTTGTGTTTAAAACATTTTTTTGTATTGTTTTTGTGCTTAGCCATTTTTATATTGTAGCTGTAAAATAGAAAAAATGAAACAATCCGAAAAAAATTTAAAACAATTAAATAAAAATCATTTTGTCATAAGGAAGTAATATTTATTAAAATCTTTCTTTTAAAATCACTTGGTATAATCCTTATATGTTCATTATTCAATGACTAACCTTTATCCTTTTGTACTATATTTGGAAAATGCAAGGGTTTGAATTTTATCGTTGTGTCGGCGGGAATCATAGGAATGTTGTTCTTTAAATTTACCATTTAGGATTTTGGCCTGAATGACATTGAAACTTTTTCCGCATTTTGTTTATAACAACTAAACTGGTTCTCCTACATAGTCTCCAAACGTTGCGGTTCCTTATCAAAATGATTGAAGAACCCACTTTTAATATTAATAAATGTGTTTGTAAAAATTCTGTTGATAATTACTGCTTCGTTTTTTAAACAATAGATTTGGAGAAAACGTGTTTTTGAAACCCACAGATCTTAAAACTCATATTTAGAGATTCTTAAATTACTTTCATAAATATTTTAGATATACCCTTTAAAGTTTTTTGAAAAAAAAAGTTTTTTTTAATTGTCAGCTTTTCAGGATAACAATAAATTTCACCCTAGTGACACAAAAATTTGCAATTGATACTTTTACGATCTTTGGTTTGCGTGAGTTTCGAGAAGAGTGGGTTTTCGAGAAGCATGGGTTTCGAGGAGAGTGGGTTTTGAGAAACGTGAGTTTTAAGAAGCGTGGATTTCGAGAAGCGGGGGTTTCGAGTAGCCTGGGTTTCGAGAAGAGTGGGTTTAGAAAAGCGTGGGTTTTGAGAAACTTGGGTTTCGAGCAGCGTCGATTTCGAGCAGCGTGGATTTCGAGGAGCGTGGATTTCGACTTACGAGGTTTTGAGAAACGTGAGTTTTAAGAATCGTGGGTTTCGAGAAGCGTGGGTTTCGAGGAGCGTAAATTTCGAGAAGCGTGGGTTTCGAGTAGCGTGGGTTTCGAGAAACTTGGTTTTCGAGAAGCATGTGTTTCTAGTAGCGTGAGTTTCGAGGATCGTAGGTTTCGAATAGCGTGAGTTTTAAAATGCGTGGGTTTCGAGAAGCGTGGGATTTCGAGAAGCGTGGGATTTCGAGAAGCATGGGTTTCGAGAAGCGTGGGTTTCAAAACCTAATACGCACTCAAAAAAAAATGCAAAATGTATATTGGTTTTGTATAAAAAAAAATAATACCATTAGCCAAAAAAATGACATTAAAATCGACATGCAATAAATCTCCAATCGGTTAAACGCTAATCGGTAGCTAATCAATATTTTAATTAGCCAAAAATAAATTACTTAATCACACCGATTAAGTATGTGTCCCCAAACGAAATGTTCCAACAGTACTTCTCCGTAGCCCAGTGTGTGTGTGTTTGTGTGTATTTGTGAGAGTGCCTGTACACACGATAATTCGTGACAGCGCTCTCGCCACTCTCTTTCTCTCTCACATAATAACGGCCTTTTATAGAAGTATTGGTAGAAGCAGCATACTGTAGTAGAGTTGATATCAGGTAGTATTGAAATGTTTTGTTTTGTACTTATAAGCTAAAAGAGCGATTTTGAGTTGACTATCCTGATACGTGTGTATGTGTGCGCGCGCATATACATTCCCCACCAGCACACACACGCACACATAAACGTACACATACACATACGTACACACACATTCGTACACACCAAACGTCAGACGGTAGTCGCGAGACTATGTGCGGTTATATACATGCTTGGGGCCCCCCACCCTTCAACCGGTCGTCGTCGTCCGATCGACAGTCACCGTTCGTTTGTCGAACCGATCGCATCGGTTTTTCTCTGTGTGTGTGTGGTTCATAATTTATAATCAACGCGCGGCGCTCTAAGTACACGCGCGCCGGAGACGACAGTTTATGCTAGTGTGCCATCATTATAACTCTACACTCAATAGTTCCCGCGCCATCTGTGTGTGTTGTTGTTGTTGTTCAATAGTGTCTAGTAAGTAGTAGAGAGTGTTTTACATTTTGTTATTCTCTGTCGCATGCACAGCAGATATATATACTAAAAAAATACTATCAAAAGAAAAAGCCCAGAATTATTAACAACGACAGAAAAAAAAAACAAAACGTTTTTTTTTTGACAGTGTTTTGTGTGTATGCGTGTGCGTGCGTGCGTGTGCATGCGTGTATGAGTGATTATCAATATAGACACTATATCTGATTGATTTAAAACGTTCCATCGTGTATAATTTAGACAACAATCCACCCGCACCAGTATAATGTTTGATGTGTTCGGCTCCGTGAAGGGGCTACTGAAGCTCGACCAGGTATGCATTGACAACAACATCTTCCGGCTGCATTACAAGGCCACCGTCATCATCCTGATTGCATTCTCGCTGTTGGTGACATCGCGCCAGTACATCGGTGATCCGATTGATTGCATTGTCGACGAGATACCGTTACACATAATGGACACGTACTGCTGGATCTACAGTACGTTCACGATTCCCGACCGTTTGACCGGTGTCGTTGGACGAGACATGGTACAACCGGGTGTCGCAAGTCATATCGATGGCGAGGATGAGGTTAAGTACCACAAGTACTATCAGTGGGTGTGCTTTGCCCTGTTCTTCCAGGCGATACTGTTCTATGTGCCGCGTTACCTGTGGAAAACGTGGGAAGGTGGTCGCATCAAAATGCTGGTGCTCGACCTGAACTGCCCGATCGTAAACGAAGAGTGCAAGAATGACCGTAAAAAGATTCTCGTCGACTACTTCCAGGAGAATCTGAATCGTCACAATTTCTATGCGTTCCGCTTTTTCATCTGTGAGGTGCTGAACTTCATCAATGTCGTGGGTCAGATCTATTTTATGGACTTCTTTTTGGACGGTGAATTCTCGACGTACGGCAGTGATGTGGTCCGTTTTACCGAATTGGAACCCGAGATGCGTGGCGATCCGATGTCGCGGGTCTTTCCGAAGGTTACGAAGTGTACGTTCCACAAGTACGGTCCATCCGGAAGTGTGCAGAAGTTCGATGGTCTGTGCGTGTTGCCATTGAACATTGTCAACGAGAAGATCTACGTGTTCCTTTGGTTCTGGTTCATTATCCTGAGTATCCTGAGCGGTATCTCACTGCTGTACCGTGCCGCCGTTGTGTTTGCACCGAAAGTGCGTCTCTATCTGTTGCGCGCTCGCTCTCGCCTGTCCAGCCACGATGAGATCAAAAAGATTGCGAACCAGTGCCAGATCGGTGACTGGTTTGTGCTGTACCAGCTGGGTAAGAACATCGATCCATTGATCTACAAGGAGATCATCACCGACCTGTCGAAGGAGCGCAAGCCGCAACGCCAAAACGTTTAAGATGCTGCCCAACATAGATCGTTCCCACACAATCCCCCCACCCCCGCTCCCTCGCTCCTTCTCCTCCTCCTCCCTAACCGGTTCTTTTATATAGTACATATTATATATAGCACATAAAAAAGATCCTATCTAACGAAACGAAAGAATTCACCCCTTGAGAATCGATCTCAAGTCGGACTGTGTAAACACAAATGTGTTGTTGTGAAGAAAATATCAAAAGAGGTATCCTGAAAATGCGTTGAACCACGAAAAAATAATACAACAACAAAAAACGCATGGTTTTTCTGTTCCACGCCAATGCACGCTTGAAGCAAAAATGTCTGCGCGTCAGTGTCAATGTGTGTAAATGTGTGTGTGTGCGTGCGTCTCTTTCAGTTCCCCTTATTTGGAATAATCCAACGCCGCAACTGTGCGGTTGTGTGTGTGTATGTGTGTGTGTGTGTGTGTGTGCGTATGTGAGAGAATGGAGGACATACCAAGAAACACATATACATACATGGTGCGCTGGTAGCATCAGTTCTTGGTGCAGCGCATTTGTGTGCTACGTTGCCAGATTTCAGTCTGCATACTCGCATACGATACACTCTTATACACTCGTATACACTCCTCTACACTCATACACATAGATCTTAACATGTTTACACACATAAACACATTGACTTAATTTGTATATATATATATTATATATTATTTCAATATAAATTCAAGACATCATTTAAGACACATTTAATCCGGATTTAATCAGAATGAATTGAATATTAGTATGAATTTCTTAATAAAAATTATGTTAAACACTACTTAGTTGTTAGTGTATAGTTATTGAATATACGAGCAAAAATTGTAGATCGAATGCGCTTATGAATTTGTATAGTTTTCTACGAATAAATGATATGTTATAATAAGTGAGTAAAATTTAAAAAGGCGTTCATTTTTTTCCCTTGATCTTAGCACGATCACAAGATCTTTTTGTATATTATATAGTAATACGTGTTAAATGCTAGGAATCGCATTGAAGATCGATCACTTAACAGTGTATCGATTCGATACAGTTGTGTATTGTGGCCTCTACGTTTGTGTGTGTGTGTGTTTGAATGTGATCAAGAACGATCTTGCGCGATCTGCGCGATATTCAGAGTCACAGAGTGGGCAGTCCCATTTCAGATATTTAATTCATTTTAAAATATTATTATTTGTTTATTAATAATAAATAATATTTTACAGCTGCCAAGTTTATCGTTCGCGATCGCTAACGATCATCCGTCAATCATCAAGTCTAACTTTAACGATCATTAACCAGCGATTTGAAACGATCGTTCCGTTAACAGTGTACAATTCGTTATACCTTTTAACATTTGCGCGTGTGTGTGTGTGTGTGTGAACAGGCGATGTTGCTTCTTTTCTTCTGCATAGAGTAACGATCAAGCGCGATCACACGACGACATCGAGCGTGCTACCGAGTTCCACCACGTACACCACGGATGGCACGGCCCCGGTGGCACCGAACCGTCGCGTCTCGCCGCTCTGCTGACTCTTTTAAATCATCGCGAGCGAGCTCTATTCGTGATCGTGCGTATGTGTGTGTGTGTGTGAGTGTGTTTGACCACGCCGCCACCGCCACGCAGCCGCGCCGTTCAGCCGACGCAACGATCGTGCGCAAGACCGAATAGCAGAGAATACACATAATTAGCGTATACTCAAAGAAAATATTATGAAGATTTGTATATGTTCTTTCTCAGAAGACAACGTCTGGTCTACGCGTGATTCACTTCGATTGAGCGAATGCACTGATCAAACGATGATCGATGGTTTTGCGATGATCGCTTCATGCGCACCCCTCAAAACTCCATAATGCTTGCCAAAAATCAAAGATCTCGCTTAAAAGCTAAGTTGCGTCCGTGGTTGATGAGCCAGCGCTCATGAATCATGCTTGAAGCCATTGTGGCGATGAAATCTTGATCGTGCGATCAACGATCAGTTCTGTTGTTTCGTTTAAACAAATTGTTTGCACCATGAGCACACACACACACACACTCACATAAATCAGATATAATAATTATGTGCACATGGTTTTACGTAAGTGGCCAATGGTAGACTGTGGGAACTCGGGCTTGAATAACACACACACACACACACACACACACATACACATGCTCAGACACGATCGCGTGGAGACCTTCATGTTTTTTCCTCTGATTAATTGTGTTGATTAATGCGTGCAACGTGGTTAGACGCAGTGTTTATGTGTGCATTTTTGTTGTTTTGCCATAGACACACTGCTCCACCGCGGGGGGCTGCAATTATATGCGCAGGAAAAATTATGTACCAAACATATTATGTTTATCACAATCATATTTTATATTGATAAGGAATATAAAAATGTTCATTGCAGACATAATATGCCTGTGTGACAGATCTTTTTGTATTGATGTTTTTTTCTAGTAAATATAATATATTCCTCACAATCATACGTAAATTCAAGTTATTTGCAGACAACATAATAATGATTCTGAGAAACATTATATATATATATATATATATAAAAATACAGCAGATATATTTTTTTGATTTTTTTTCTTTCTTTGTTTAATAATAACATCTAATGGACTTCTTTGAGTTTTCTTTGCAACGACATTTATGCCTAAACATAAAAAAAAACAAATTGTAAAAACCGAAAATACACATTTATATAAATTAAAAAAAACAAACACACAAAAAAAATTTTAAACTTTGTTTATTAAAATATAATTCATTTTTGGAGGAGAAAAAAATTGTTAGAATATTTTTTTAAATTAAAATAGCAATAATTTTTTAAAGAGGAAAACTGTTAGAATATGTGTTTAAATAGATGATAAATCGATAAGCAGAGATTGAGAGAGAGCAAGAGAGAGAGGGGAACAATCACCCGTTTAGTTTATAAGTAAACATTCCTGGCCAACGCATAAATGACACACGACATAAAAATACCAACAAAACACAGCCACATATCATAAAAAAAAACAATGTACAATCGCAAATTTATTTTATGTAATATAGTATACGACTATGCGTATATACTTTTTGTGCGAAATGCAATAATATATAGATTTTACACATACACATGTACAAGACACGCAGATAAAGACATAGAGCGAACGACAGAGACAGAGAGAGAGAAACACACCTGAAATTTTTGTAGGTATAGTGTTTTTCGGGAATTGGAATTTTGCATCAAGAAAACATTAATTTTTTTACACTAGAATCTCGGGCTTGTTCTATAGTTTTATTGATTTGCCATAAAGTATATTAATTTCACACACAATAATTCAGCTTATTTAGTTAAGATACCCCCACCCTAAATAGAGAATAAGTTTTTTTTTCTTTTGTTTGTTTTTTTTTTCAATCTTTATCGCTCGGCACTGCCACACAATCGCAGGTGTCACCTTTGAAATATGCCTCGGTTTAATCTCGATTATCTTTTGTTAATGCTTTAGCTGAATCTTGCTATTTTTTATTTTACATTATTCATATAATTTAATAATACATTCAATAAACTCACAACAACGACCACGCCGATGATTTATCAGTATTGATTGATGATAACGATGATGATGATAATGATGATGATGATGTGTATGTGTGTGCGCGTGCGCGAGCCTTTTAAACAACGACTACTAAATACTACTTATATACGCTCTGCATTTTTCCGCTACTTCAAATCAACATTAACAACTTATAGAATTTCTATAAAGCTCTAAATTCCAAAAAAACATTTAAGTTTGATATAAATAATTAAACATTTCCCTTTTTTTTAAAATAGTGCTATAGCTTAGCGCAACTACACACAACAACAACAAAAAACAACAAAAACAGCATAACAATAAATTATATTATATTATAAGAGTTGTGATAGAATACTAGTTATTAAGAACACTTTCTTTAGATAGATACACATACACGCACGCACATATTAACACTTCACATTTGTACTATATATTATTAATTATATATTTGTATACGTAAAAAAGGTTGAATGTACATGTGTGTGTGTGTGTGTTATTTCATTTTATATAAATATATATTACAAATTAATACATATAAATAGAAACTCAATATAATTCCATATTTTATATATTAGGAAACAAGAAATTATTATACAAATTTTGTTTTTGGTTCTTTTTTCGCAATAATAAAATTGAAATTTTATATAAAACAAATTGGGCGTTTTTTTTTTGGTTGTTTGAAGTTTTTGGAATTTTGGGATTATTGTCACAGCAGTTGTCTCGGAGGTGGTGCGACGCGGTCAACAGCACTTGGGGTTTCGAAGGTAGGATATTTAAATATTATTATAATATTTTAATTAAAATGACTAATTATAAATAAAATAAAATTAAAACGTAATTCAAGAAATTAAATTATAATAGAAAAAAATGAAATCAATAATAACTGTTTTTTTCTTCTATAAATGTTCCCAATTTTCCAAAAAACTCTAAAAAACTCTAAAAAATATCGATTACTGTTTTAAACTTCGTTTTGTCCACCAAATAATTTGAAATCGCCATGCCCAAAATTACATTTTTATCCAAAAAATATAAACTTAATTTCTATCCAAATATTTTTTATATATTAAAAAAATACCCTGATTGCTCATTTAACGTTTTGTAGAATGTACTAAGATTGGCCAAGTTTCGATTGGCCGAATTTCGATTAGCCGATTTTCGATTGGTCAAATACTTGAAAAATGCACTTTAATCAAAATTCGAAAGATCAAAGATATCACATTTTCTCTCTTATCAATTTCTAGAATTTTTTTATGGTGGAGCCCCCTAACATCCCTCAACACCCATTTAAGTTTGTATGATTAATTATAAGGATCGAATCAAAGATTTTATTTAAAAAATAACTGCATTACATTTTGTTTAATTCCAAAAATAAGTAAAATACTAGAAAAAAACGCCAATCGGATTTCGGCTAATCGGATTTCGGCCAATCGAGCGAAACCGGTTTTTGGAACATGATTTGTATCCGTATTTTGTCTTTAGTCTAAACTGGACTTCTGCCCACATAAGATTGTTGGGGAGAACTTTTCACATCGAATAACAACACTTTATTCAAAATTCGATAGAACGAAGGTGTCACATTTTCTCCCTTATCAATTTCTAGTATTTTTAAGGTGGAGCTTCCTAACATCCCTCAACACCCATTTAATTTTGAATGAAATTTCTCCCGTACAACATTTTTAGAGATTTTGCACTTAAAATTTCGCTAATTTGCACACAAGGGCAGAAGGCAAAATAGTGCGAGTTGTGTGCGAAAAGTAATGCAAAGTGTCGAAAACGCCTATGCAAAAACCAACAAAAATGCCCACAATGCGAATTAGCGTACATCGATTGCACACAAATTGCACACAAATTGCACAAAGTTCGCACTAATGTGTCGTTAAATTGCCCACCTGCATTGATGTAAAAAGTAGTACAACTAGCGACAGATAAGTGCAAATTG
>JAAAKO020011827.1:0-17466 GCA_010015015.2 Bolitophila cinerea | reverse complement strand
CAGGATGCACCATGTCCTCGGGTTGGTATCGTTAGTGGCGGGCGGCAGAAAAGATACCCTAACACATTTTCAGTATACAACAACAATCATGCGCTGCGCAAGCGCAGCACTCTTCTTTTATTTAACAAAAACACAAGAGAAGAAGAGAGAAAAGAGATATTGGGAGATTTATACAAGGTATAGTTTGCCTGTCACCCAATAACATACATACCTGTTTCGTACGCAGGCACAGAACTTGTTAGCGATGATAGCCGTTCTGGTTCCGCCTGAAGCGAGTCCACTTGCTCCTGTGTGCCCACCATAAAACTTTGCGGTGCCTGTTGTGTTGTGCGTCCATTTTGTTTTACCGCTATCCAGTAGTTGAATTTGTCTCCGATCTGAAGGTCGACGGACCGGTTTGTGTACGTCCAGCGTCCGTTACGTGCTTCCAACGTGTGTTTGTGATAGGCTCCAATTTTGGGTACCTCAATGGGAGCATTCATATTACCATGTACACCAAAGTCTTCGATACCCCTTTCGTGTGGTATTGAGATGGAGAATCCTTTAGGTTCCAAAAAAGTGATCGTTGTGTGGTAGGTTTTGGCACAATTTCCAACTGCGGAAACGGAAGCGAATATTTTTTGTTACTTTCTTTAATATTGGTACTGGAAACTTACCCGGACATCTGAGTTGGACAATGGCCATCACCAACAACAATAATCTGGAAGTTTGCTGCATGTTGTGCACTTCGAAATTATACCAATGCAATTTATTGTAAACTTGAAATTATTGAAGTGAGAGGTAATCTGAAATGATTTATGAATGTTTTGCTGTTAATACGTTATCTTGAAGATGATGTTATCAATATATATTTAAATGTTAAAAGGTTATCAACATGATGCTAAACAATTCTGTTTATACTATTTATAATGCGTATATTTATATATTCAGGTTTTTTTTATATTATTGTATTAACAGTAGCGCATCCGGGATAAAAATAAAAAATATATTTTAGTTATTTAATATTTTTCAGAATCCATCTAGTGTACGCGTTTAATCGTGTATATATGCCTGGCTTTAATGTTTCGCCACATGGAAGACCATACGATACGATTCCGATAGCTATCCATTGATTGTTGATTTTTACCATTAGGGGACCGCCACTATCACCCTTAAGATTATAAAATATATAATTTGATTTTATTACAATCGCTAGTGATCTAATTACCATGCAAGCATCTTGTGGACCGCCACCAGCGCACAGTTTGGTTGTTTCCATGTATGGAACTCCAGATTGACAGCAACGACTATAAGGCCAGACCGGGAAAGTGGCCTCGTTAAGTACTGACGATCTTCTCGATGTAGAATTTGTTCTGCCCCAACCTTGTTCATTTATACAATACATATAGATAATTAGTTATTCAATGCATGATTTCGATTTTTATTTAGTTACCAATCACCGTTGCGTATTGATCTCTAAAATGATTCTTTGATCCGTGATACGGTAAACAAACGGGTCGAGCAGATCCACTATACTGAACTAGCTCGTCAAGCCGCAGTAGAGCTATGTCATTTGAATAAAAACTCTCAATATAATCCTCATGTAGTCGAATCTGAGCGACACCGTAGTCCCTGAAGTCAGTGTTTGTGCTATCATTAAAATCATACTCTCCCAGACGAACAATAATATCCTTAGCGGTTATATTTGAAACACAGTGTGCGGACGTCAGAATATATTCTTCGTTTATCAGAAAACCAGCACAAAAAGGTCTCAGTGGATTATCCAGCAACAGAACAGCAATCCATGGATATACAAACGGTTCGGTTGGACTACCGCCATGAACACTGCTTCTTATTATTGGCTGCAAACCGCAATCTTTGCAGTAAAAATATTTAGTTTCGTTAGTTTTGATTAAAATGCATATACATTTTTAAAAACTTATAATCCAATTACTTGTATGCAAGGCTGCCATAAGCTTTGACTGACTGCCATTAGAGTCAGAAAGATTTTCCGTCACATAATCCACGTCTGTGATTATATTATTATTAATCAGCTGCACATTTTCATCTCCTGGTGGAATTTATATTATTATTTATATAGTTTCATGCAGCTTGATTTTATGCTAGTCATACCTGCACACAAGGCGGAGAATGCGCAGCAGGCGAAGATTGTGAGGTATACCCTCAATTGCATTTTTGCTTTAAGAAAAACTAAACTGTACTTTAATGCACTTCACTGCAGTGTGTCGAGATATAGAAAACAGTGTAAAAAATATTGCAAAAATGATAGCGCGTATTTATCATTTTGGACTGCAGTTATGTAATAGTTATTAGTAGTTATTTCTGTTGAGCTAGTTCGGTTGTCATTATCATAATGTGCTAACTAAGAATATAAACTTCATAAAAAAAATGTTTTTTTAAAAAGAATTATATATTTTTATATTTTCAAGTTTCTTTTACTCAATTTATAAAAAAACATACAGACTTTAAAACTTTTTTTTTGATGGATGAATAATAATTTAAGTATCTATCAATCTAACTAAATAATGAATCTAGATTTTTTTTCATCGTGCAAAATTTTCATTAATATTTTCTTTTATTATTGCACCAAGGAAATATGATTTTGAATCACCTTTCCAAAAAAAAAAATTACAAAATGTATTTGAATACTGAAAAAAGTATAATTTGGTTCATCATTTTTTCATCAAGCAATTCAAAATAAAATTGTCAAAATTGATTTTGATTTTTTTTCTTTTTATTATTTTTAATTTTTATAATTTTTTGTCATCATAAAAATATCAAAAATTTCAAATTAAAAAATAACTTAAAATATATTTCCTCATTTCTTCAATCTAAAAGAATTTCAAAAATCTTTTCATGATTTCATAATTTTATCAATAGACATGTTTATTAAACATATTTGCACCATATTGATATTTAAGTAAATACATACTTTTATCATTTATTACTATTAATAGTATTAATAAGTTATTTCTGACAAAACTCTTGCCTTCAAAACCAGACAAAATAATAACAAACAAAGTAAAAATAAGCTAATATCATGCATAACTTTTGGTTCAAATTGTATTCATTGGAGGGTTAATATATACCAATCTCTACAACATTTAATATACTATTTCATAATAAAAAATAGATATATTTTTTTAATTTCAATTCTTAGAATAATAAAGGGATTTCTCATATATCTTTAAAATGGTCTGAATTGACAAAATTAAGTTTTAAGAAATCACATTTATTTAAAGATGTCTGCCTGCTTTTTTAAGATGTCAAATTGTCATTACTTTATTCTTAATCAAAATATAGATATTTATAAATAGGTAAATATATAGACAATTCAAAGATTCTTCTCAATTTTGTTTTTATAAGGTCGAGGTCGATCAGAAATTTAGATTTTCATAAATGTTTAAAAAATATTTCTGAAATTAGAGAAAACATATATTTTTTTAAAATTATAATCTTAAAAAAAACACAATGATTTCCATAAATATAAATCTAAAACATTTATAATCAATAAATCTAAATTATATATACTTATTTCAGTCATAAAAAGCGTTTTATTATTGTGACTCAAACATATATTTTAAACCAAATCCGAAGAAGCTTTTTCTGCTTCCTGCCGACCATAAAGTAAACTATGAATATGAAATTACTGAAGTAGGACGCAACAAAATCAGTTGACTAAATGCCTTGTGTTATAATTGTGACTCAAACACATCTCTCTCCTCTATAACCTCTGGTAATTTTATGTTGTCATTTGAAGACCTAAAATGATTGTTAAAATTCGCAGAAAATGCGACAAAAAACCAGTCGCAATTGATGCGCGTATGTGCCTGTAATTATTCAATTTAGTTACAGGTCTGCGTTTACTGGATTTCTACATATGCGTCAGCCGTTGCGCATTTACCGGACGTTTATTTTTGATTGTCTTTTTAGCAATTTATGTTTAATGATGCTTAATAATCTTCAACTTGATCACATTTCGCAATTATTTCATGTCTTTTTATATTTTTATTCAACAAAACATTAAAAAAACAGAAACACACATTTTATATGACAAACTCATACACCGCCCCCACCTTCATTCGTTAGTAGAATATGAGCAAAAATATACCCAAATATCCAGTGTTGTCGGCGTCCATTCGACTGCCCGTTCTCTGCACAGAACTGCAACGTGTGCAAATTTAAATAAATACATTTTGTACTCTGTACATAATTCGCTGCTGCGCATTTAATTGCAGTTTTTCGCGTCATTAAACACGCGAGCTTAAAGCTCCTCCGCCAGTTGAATGGATTGCGCACCCGTATTTGTGTACGCCGGACGCTTCCGCCGCCGCGCTGCCCCCGGCTCATAAAGAGTATATACACACTATACGACTGGCGCGGCGGGCGCCTCGCTTTCCGCCCGCACCCACGCTGTCATTTGGCGTACAGTCCAAAAGCATGCCGCTGCTTAATGACGCCAAAGCGTTCGTTCGCATACAACCACCCACCCACCCACATTTCATATAAAATAACGGGAAAATATGCAAATTAAATTAGTTTTACACTGCAATAATGAAATTCCGTCGCCGCGGGTAATTTTTCGGTGTAGCAATTTTTTGTTCAAATTATGCGAGACACGCATAGCGGGTGCCCACTGGCCCGCACCCCTTGCTCGCAGCGGCAATGAGATGTGATGCGAACGAAAGGGTATGTTTGCGTTGGCTGCTCGATGATCAGTTGAAAAATTATACAAATTTTATAAGAAAGACAAAAAAATGCATAATGGGTTGAACGGCAAGTTAATATATAATAGCGTGCTGCTTGTGAGACGACTATATATAACCTTCTGCACCACAGCAACGGTAATTAGGAATTAATTCAGGCCAACGGGTAGATGGCGCCTCCGCGCCGCCAATTGTGTTGCTCCTCTCAATCAGAAGTTGGTTTATGCTCACACCCCGCGTGGCGCGCGTGAAATCTGTATCGGGCGCACGTGCTAATCACGAACGTACTTGTTTAATAAAGAGGGAAAGAAAGAAGCAAAAGGGAGAGAGAGAGGGTTTGTGTGTGTGTGTAGAACAATCAAGAAAACATTATTATACAATTGATTCCAAAGTTTGTCTGTAAATACGAAAAGAAATTGAGAAGAATATTACGTGCTTCCGCCGGCGAGGAAAACTTTACTAATTGATTTCCGTTCAGGGAACAGGGTGCCACAACCCACGCCAACGCGACGCCCACTCACCCGCTGAAGCAATTAAAACAGCACTTACGTAATACAAAAAAAATATAATGATGTAATTTATGTTGTGTATTAAGTCTAAGTATAAGAACTTTTAAAGTACGTCTAACAATTAAATTGTTATCCAAGCTCATTGACCACGTCTCCGGATTGCATTCGAACATCGAATCCAACTGAATGTATGCGTCTGGACACTCTGTCTATTGTGCTAGACTCAATGCTAGCTCTATTTTCATTTTCCTCATAATAATCCCTTATTTTGTGTGTGGAATTCTTGAGGTGATCACGTGCACGGTACAGAATACGCTTCTTGTCCACGGAACTGGACACTTCGAAAACGATACCTTCGGAAGTTTTTACAGCGGACACGATTCGCTCACTGAGATCGTGCAGGCCGAGTTTATCGGTGAGAACTCCACGGACGGCTTCGTAAAGATTCTTTTCAGGTGGAGGATGACCAGTGAGCAAAAGCTTTGTGCCAATGTCTGTGTCTTGAAGAAGCTCGCGCAGAACCTCCTCAAGACTAGTAATCTTGGCACGAAGGGGTTCAGTTTTGTCGTGTAAGGATTGTAGTTGAAGTAAGGTTACGTTCAGTTGATTACTGATACGCTCGAAGAATTTGCTGTCGCATGCGTTTGGTGCTGTTGAATCTGCTGAATGCACGCGACCAGCTGATGCTGAGGCAGGTTCATAGTGATGGTGATGATGGTGATGTATTTCTCCTGATATTTGATTGGTATCACATTGGCAGGTGGAGGTAGATGACTGGTGTGGAATTGGTTGTACCACAGCGGCAGCTGCTGCGGCAGCTGGTAGATCCGCGTGAATTGGAGAAGTCTGTGGCTCTTTTTTGTTAGAGTACTCTGAAATAACATAACATATTTATATATAACTTTGGCTTTTGGTATATTGAATACACTATCACTACTAACCTGTTACTACAAAACTCTGTCCGTCCAACCGGTATCCCAGACCGTCCTTTTGCACATAAACCCAGTAGTTTAAAACGTCTCCGATTCGCAGATCGTTACCTGCATCCATGAATGTCCAACGACCCTGGCTAGCATGTGTAACCTCACCGTGAAACTGACCCGAGTTCATGTGAGGCATTGGAGCATTGACATCACCGTGGAACGCAAATGAACTGATGCCATTCTCGTCGGGAATGGACACAGTGAATCCGTACGGACGATACACCTCAACGCGAGGAATAGGAACCGTGTAGGCATACTGAGCTGCCTTGATTTGCTTAGCTCTGCGGATGTTTATCTGGTTGGCGTTTAGGCCCAGTGCGAATGTGCAGAGTAACAGGATTTGTAAATTCTTCATCTGTTGGAAATAATTATAAAAAACATTTTTTAAAGGTGTTTGATGGTAATTCTTATATTTACGAATTGAAATTAAATTTATTTTTATGTTTCGTTTTTAAAGTCTAAAAATTGATGATATTGCTTTAACATGCTTCTAACATGTTTAGCGATTTCACAAAACTCATATAATTTGAGATCACGTCTATATAATAATTATTATTAACAAAATAATTTTTAAAACGATATATTTATCTGTTTTGTAGAACGAGCTTTGCAGTTAGATCAAATACGTTGAGGTTTAGGTTAAAAAGACTTCGATGGATATATCGCTAGATCGTATATACTAAGTGAAGTTATAATCAATATCACTGAGATTCGAGAAATAAATCTATTTATATATATATATATATATCCTTGTGAAAACAAAAACTTTAAATGTTTTTTTTTATAGAATCACTGCAAAGCTCATAAAAACCGAAAATAAGTCAACACAAAATTCATCAGCCACAAAATCTTACATTTTTACACTATTAGATGTTTGTTTAACAAAGACACACAGCACAAGAACGTACGTACACGTAAGAACAACAACACTACAATAAAAAATAAACAACAGTACTGCTAAGACGCGGTCAACAACAACAAATAGAAATAATCGCGAGAGTGTGTGCACGGACAATGCACCTTAATCCAACTCGCCGGACGGCCAAATACTTATTGCGATCAACGGCGTCGATGTTTTTAAGTATATACTGATACTCGCGTGTATTATGTATGTGTGTGTGTGTGTGTGTGTGGGAACTGGGAAGACTTGGATACTTGATTGCGCGCAAGAAACCACCGTAATACCTAAGACACGAGTGCGCATTTCTGTTCTAGACCTCTAGCTTGCGTCACTCTCTGAGCTGGCGTGTTTACAGAGAGTATATACAAAAACGCGATAGGTCGGCTGACAAGAAAAGAACACGATCGCAAAAGTTCAGAGTTTATCTTGGACGCGTAGTGTTAATGTTTGGTTCGGAGCGTCTTCGGAAAAAAAAACTTTACAAATTGTAAACACCACACACACATACATGGAACCAGCTTGAGCATGTGTGTGTTACAGTTGACGCAGTGGCATTGGAATTTCCAGTGTTATTATCTGATTATGTGTTATATAGTCACAGTCAGTTATTAGTATAGTGATCGTGACAGAGATCGAGAGAGTAAGAGACAGAGAGACTGCTCAGACACAATATGATTACACTGAGAAGTGCGAAACAGCGGATGTGTCGAGGTAGATCGGTTTAGGAATAATCAGCACCCATATTTTACTAATTTTGTCACTCATTGTATTATGTGACGTCACATAAAGTCACAGGACGTCACAAATGTACTATACGTACAAAAAAATCACTCACTTAATGACTAATTTAGTAGAATGTGGGTACAGATTATTGAAATGATCACTATGATTAGATGAATAGATGATTGTAATAATAATCTGTTAATTATCTGGCAATGATTATATGATCAAAATTATCAAATAATTTAAATGAAATGACTAAATGAACGCAATGATCGTACAAATAAATGCAACGATCTGTAAAACGCAATAATCCGATAATCAATTGTAGTGTTCACAAGTTAGAAAAATACAAGACGTTATAAATGAAACGATAATATGAAATTGTTTAAATTTTTGCAATGATCAGTTGATCGCAATGATCTCAACGCTGAAAAAGATCTTTTGTCCTATTGCCGACGAATTAAAACATTTAAAGCAATAAAACAGTAAACTTCGATTGGCCGAATTTCGATTGACCGAATGCTTGAAAAATGCACTTTAGTTTAAATCCGATAGATCTAAGGTATCACATTTTCTCCCTTATCAATTTCAAGTATATTTTTTTCAGGTGAACCCTTAACCATCCCACATTTAAGTTTGTATGAATCTTTATTATATAAAATTTAAAAAAATAAATAATTATAAGGATCGAATAAATGATTTTATCAACAAAAAAACTGCATTATTACATTTTACTTCATTCCAAAAACAAGTAAAATACAAGAAAAAAAATCGGTCAATCGGATTTCGGACAATCGAGCGACACCGATAAAACATATCACTTTTAAATAAGGACAAATTCGATATCGGCTTATTTGTGTATTCTTTATCCCAACATCCACATTGGATCTATAAAGTAACACAAGAAAGTGTTTAGAAGTTATGCATGTGATCATGTCAATGGCAACGCAATAAAATAGAATTGATCGTGACCGAGTTGGAGACATAGAACTGGTAAAACCTATTATTTCGTTTAATGACCAATCCGGATCCGGCTGATTTGCATATAAGTCTGCATGAAAGCATTTATTAATCATACCAACTAGAAAATGGCAATACAAATCTGCAAAAATCGGTTATTCATGTATATATATATATATATTTTAAAAAGTAAAATACTACACTGACCGAAATTCAATTTGCTGCTCTATTTGAGATGAGGTTCTTGAATTTGACTCAATTCTACAACTATACAATTCCTGTTTTTCATCAGAAGGATTGTGTTTGTAAAGAACTCGAACCGATGGTCTTGAGACGTCACTGAAGATCTTCATAAGTATTTTGAATAATACTCTCAAAGATATTAAAAATGTTGCAACAGCTTCCGGAAAATATGGATCTGGTCAGAAAGTCCTTTAAAAAAATAAACTCTCTCTTTCGAATACGCGTCCATTTAATCTGTATCCTGAAAGCTTTGGGATGGTTCCTACATCATATACTTTTAGAAAAAAAGTAGCAGTTTGCTTACTTGAGGCACATTTCCCTGACAGCCTTTTGGAGAAGCCACGGCGACAAAGATCCCCTTTATCCTCTCTTCATCATTAGCAAAAAAAATCATATATGAAACTCGCATGCCTACCAAACTAAAAAAAAATCAGTTCAATTCCCTCTAAAGCATAAGCATGGTTCCGAGGGAATAAAATCCCTGGACGATAATTAAATGGCCTCCGTAAGATTTATTCATTTTAGAGGAGCGATTAAAAACTTTTCATTCGTTGCGGTCTAGACGTCCAGTGCTTCTCTTTACGTTAGTTTGACAGTTAAAAGATATATAGACTCTAGAATTTGCGACTTTGACACTGGATGTGAAACTGATAGGATCTTGGCGCTTCTTATGCTCCTGCATTAGTCTTTGAAGAATTGTCGTCAATAACCTTGTTGTCATTTTAAATCCTTTCATACCCATGCATATGCCTCTGACGTAACGATTTTTCTCTTAGGTAAGTATTGTTTTTGATCTCACGCAGAACGCAAAGCGTTGGGTCTCTCCATTAACCTCAAAAAGACATAACCCATATTCTTCACCAATTAAACCAAGATTAACGACACTAATAAATGTTTCTTAAATCCATTTAGAAAGTGTTCGAAAATTCAATACCTTACAATTGATAGCAAATTTTCCTGGAAACTCATCTTGACTACAAACTATACAAATCTACCACTGTTTTTGTCAAGTCTTTGGAAATCTTCCCTAAATTGGTTAAATGATTTTACGACTATTAAGCAACTAAACAAATTTCACCGACTGAATAATATTTCCATGCATTTCCATGAAGACCAGTCCCACATCTGATTTGTAAGTTTGGGAACAGACACGGAACAGACAAGGATCAGACGCTATACCTAAGGGTATAAAGAACCAAGAGTTCTGTTTGGTCTGCAGTATCTTTACGGGTCACTGCCGCCTGTATCTTTCGAATTACTCGGAAAGCTCAATTTGCAGATAGGCGGACATCGAATATTCTAATAATTTATTTGAGTGCCTTGAGGTGTTTCACACATACAAGATTTAACTTGGGTCGCTCCACCTTCTTCTTCTTATATGTTTCATTATCATCATCAGTTCGATTGCTTCTCAAAAAGAATTAAAGGGATCACACATTACAAGATGTTCTTTAGAATTTCTAAAATTACCTGGCCTGAGAGATTCCCTGCAGAAGATTAAATGCAGGTTTTAAAATTTAAAAATAATTTGTCGTGTGATTAACTAGCACTTTATTACGTTATCTAGTTTTCTTGTTACATTTTTTATAACAGTTTAATAATGGGGACTTCTTGATGGCATATCCTGATGAAAACAAGTGTCTCTATGGTTCTTTTTTGGTGACATCTCTGTGTGCGGTTTTTTTTATCAATTTTCTCGACCAACCAAAAAATAAAATCTAAAACCACATTTCTATTATTTTACTATTTTGAAATTAAATGTATTTTGCTTGGCTGATTTTGTTGTTGTATATTTTAGACAGAAAGTAAACACATTGTAAATTTCAAGAAACCCCGGTGGGACTTTATAATTTTTTCTGGAAAAACAGCGTACAAAAATGTTTTCGCTGGAAAATGCTTTTATAGAGTATCTAATTAACAAACCGTATAATTTATATTATACTTACTAGATTTTCTCTTGTTTTTGTTTATATGTTTGTATAAGTTTTTGTGATGCCCCGGTGGATTTTATAAACATTTCTGATGCAAAAGCGTGTTCAGATTTCATTACCATCAATTAAAAAGGTTATTCTAAACAGAGGTTCTTTCATAAGAAATAAGAATAATCCCCGATCTCGATCTAATTTAAATAAAAATCAAAAAATCATTATGTAAGTTAGGTGAAATTAGCCCCATTATTAGGATTCTTCCCTGGCTACAGAGAATTGTACAATTCTGTATTCAAATCAAATCTTTTTTCTACTTTTTCACTTGTTTTTTTTTAAATGTGCCACGGTTGTTTTCCCGATTATGCGGTAAGAGATTTTTATATTATATATTTTAATGATTTCGTTCCGAAAAATAATAAATATGCAGCAATCTCCCATGATAGACTGAAGGACTAATTTCGGAATATTTAAATTGTTCAGCAGTGTATGAAGCATTTTTCTATAGCACAATTATTTTATTTATTTGGACTTTATGACCCATTATTCTATTCTATTAAAATCATAATAAATAAACTATAATAATATACGCAATCATTAGAGCGCATATTAATTATATGTGACCATTAAATAATTTAAAATCACATTTAGAAAATAAATAGTATACCTTTATTTAATTGAATGTGTTTTCTTTTATATTTGTCTATTAAAAACTGTTATGACATTATAAATCAAAAATAGCACAGTCGCAAAAGCATTATACACGTAGTAGGTACGAATTACTAATTTCATTTGACTTTATCAATATCAAATTTGCGTATGTGGAAACATGTGTTTTCGCGAAGCGTATTTTTTGCAACTTTTATATGTTATTTTATATAACATTTCATATGTCGACAAATTTGGCAGCTTTTTGTTAGTTTGCCTGTTTCCACCAGAGTTGCCACATTAGAATAGCACAAAATTTGGTAGATTTGTCAATTTTCCATTAATATGTGATAAGTAGGGCGACCAAGAGCACTAAAAATAAGATTTTAAGCGCATAAAATAAGCCATAATATACCCAAAAAAACTTAAATCCTAAAAAAATCACACTATTTTTATATAAAAATATGTACATGATAGAATAACTTTAAATTTCTACATTATAAAATGGAATTATAATACGAATAAGTAAATTTATTACTACTTAATATTTTTTTTCAATAAATAACGATCATTATCTTAAAATTGAAAAAAAGCATGAAATTTGAACATAATACGTTTTTATATAAAGATAACTTTTTTCTACATCGATGTTTGTAATTGGAGAGTTTTTGGCTTTTACCTCAGAGTTTGTATATTTGTTACCAATCACAATCTTCTCCGGACAAAAACTTTGTAATTGTGTTCAATATTTCGAGTCGGCAGTTCTTTTAACTTTTTTTTTGTTTTACAGATTTAGCTTGTTTCTGCTTGTTTTTCGATAAAATAATTAAAATATGCACTAAAAATGAGCATTCGTACTAAAAATAAGCTAAAATATATAAATAAGCCAAAATAAGCATTTATATTAAAATAAGCTAAAAATAGCACTAACAAGTAGGTCTTAAATTGATTGAATTTGTATGAAACGTATTTCTGCTTTACTCATCTGACGATACGGTTGCCATAAAAAAAGCTAGAACTTTTATACAATAAAACCTAAACGGGTTTGGTGGTTAGTGGTTACCAATTTATTTTTACTGAGAAGAAATTGATAAATAATTTGAAATAATTAGGTGCTTATTATTTTTTTTGGGAAATAGTTATTTTACAAGATGGTGAAAACGTGTTTTAGTAAATGCTTCACAGATCATCAGATGGCATCAGGTGAATAATAAATTATTTTTACTGGATAGAAATAGATAATTTAGTAAAATGCCCACCTAAACTTTTTTTGCTTTGTTAGAAAGTTTTGTAAATACATATAATCCCAAATGGAAGTTTATACAATCCCACACTGTTATAGGATTAAGGGATGAATCCTTTTCCAAAACTTGTTATCAAATCTACACTAATATTGTTGACGCCTAGCGCTTTTGTTGCTATTTAACGTTATTATGGGTGGTGTCATTGCTGGATGATCTATACAATCTATACTATACAATCCTACAATCCTACAATATGCTTATTTTATCCTGCGTTGCAGCATTTTAAGCACTTTTTAAACAATAAAATAGAACTAAATTGTGAAACAATAATAATAAACCTGCTTGTCAAAATTAAACGCGTGCCAAATACGGTAACAAACTTTAAAAAATAAGTTTTTCTACCAAGTTAACCAAATGCATGTCAAACTCTGTAATTTTTTGGCTGGATAACATTAAAGCGTCATAATACAAACGTTAAAACCGACAGTTTCCACCAAAGTTGACATATATATTTGGATTTATATGACAATATATGACGAGCAGGGGCATTTTCAAATTTGTAAACATTGTTACAATTTACGAAAAAAATATTCGTAAATTTAAGAAATGACGATTTTTGTACAATGTACGAGTAATTCGATCTATTTACAAATTATTTTAGGTTTTTTTCAGTCAATTTTTACTTTTTTTAGTGTAGTCCTTCTACATATTTGCCATAGCAGTTGTCATTTTGAATACACATACAATTTAGCAATTTTGTATATGCAAAAAATGCATTTTTAACTTTTAAACATTGGCTAGAAAATTCTGTACGAGACGAACCAAAGTCAAACAAATAATATATATACAAATAATATATTTTTTTAAATATAATTTTTTAATAAGTATTTTATAGTTTTTAACGGCCATTTAAAAAAAATGTACAAAATCAATATAGATTATTTTATAAAAAAATATTGCAGCCAAACAAAGAAAATGTTTCTCTATATTTTGTACAGAATGTTTAATATGACACTACTACTACATCGTTAACCGAGCTTAATCGGCGTTTTAAATTTTTTTTTAGATTTTTGTATCACATTATTTATATAAATATATATTATAAAATTATATATAATCTTAAATTGCATACTTTACATTCACGGGTAACCGATATTTAAGTTTTTTTTATTGTTTATAAATAAATATGTGTATTTTAATATTTTTTTGCTTATTATGTTATATCCAAAATTAAAATATTGGTACACATTTGGTTGTTGTTGTAGTAGAGTGCTTTTAGGATATAATTTAAAAAAAAATCTTGTTTTTTTGGTACTATTATGCAAAAAAATAAGAGAAAAATTAGTAAAAGTAGCCAAAAATATATTTTTTACTAGAGAATAGAAAGATTTAAAGCTCGAGCAAAACTTTAAAAAATGTTGGGTATTAATTTATAATTTACCTTTGTTCTTCTTTTTTTCCACGAAATAAAGTTTTATCAGAGATACCTACTCCAAATTAAAAAAAAAAAAAAAGATTCGCCAATAATATTTTTTTACTTGCAGGTCGTACGAATTTCCAGTAACAAAGTCGAAACAAATTTAAACAAATCGAGGATTTGTTCCGTAGAGTAGAAAATCCTACGAATTGCAAAACCAAGTTGTGTATAAATTAAAAGTTTATTAAAAAAAACCCAACACTCAAATGCTTTTATATTATATATATTTTTTATTTTGAAGGCTATTGTTACATTAAAAATAAAATAAGAGAAATGAATTTTAAAAAAAGAATTAAAAAATGAGTTACATAAAAAAACATTCGTGAAATAAACTAATTTTTAAACGACAAATTTTAATCGTTTTAATCGTTTAATCGTTCATTTAAGAATATATTTTTTAAATTATGTACATGTATGTAAAATGTACGAATAGTATATTTTTTAAATGACAAAATGTAGTCGTTTAATTACAAATATATTCTTAAAATGTACGAAAGGTATTTCTTAAAGTGACTAATTATAGTCATTCATTTAAAATATTTTGGGTATTCATATATAATATCAGTTGGAGGTTTATTCTGAGTATAAGTATAAATTAACCAGAGCTTGGATTATTTGGTTATTCAATTTTTTCGTAATTTTTCTTATATGATATTTTACGTCAAAAAATCGGTATATTTGCTTAGTAAAATCTGTTAGAATCTCTTTTGACTTCTAATAATCGCTGATGTGTTAATAAAAAATAAGCTTGAACACTGGAGCAGTTCAGCATAAGCGGCACAATGACCATAATCTGACCAATCGTGTGAACAACAGCCCCTATATCCCTCAAAGGGATAGAATAGGAATATGCGATAGATTTTACATCGTTTAATTTGTTATATCAAAAGTTATATAAATTCTTATAATAATAAAAAACTATTAACTTTTTAAAATCAAAGTGAAAAACACAAACTATATTTTAAAAATATTATTATTTTATTGTGTTTTATAAACGCAAGGAATACCATACTTATTAAAACCAATCTAAAATGAACATGTCAACAAACATCCGCTCTACGAATTCGCGTCTCTCGCTCTCCGTACATGCAAACCGGATTTATGCACTCAGCAAATGCACTCTGTGTTATATTAGCGGTCATCGCAGATACAACAATTAAACCGATATACAACAAATGACGCAAAACATATTCGCTCCGCTTTTGGTTTTTATGATTTTCTCTTTCCGTGCTTATCTCTGCGACAGTCACATTGAATGCACTCGCTCGCGTGCATTGCACATCAAAATAACACATGGATGCATTTTTATCGTCGTTGGTATTTTGAGCGGTGCTTCCCCTCTTTTTTTGGATCCCGCAGTTTGAGTCTTATCTTTGGTCGTCCGTCTCGACATGCACAAATAATGATTCATATTTATGTCAATGCTTATTTTATAATTGTTTATTTCAATAAGATAATGCAATTATTCTTTCGGATTAATAAGTCTGATATAATATAAAAAATATTGTGTTATTTTGTTGTGTGCAAATATGTTTATCTAATTTGTAGAATTTAATATACTCATTTGTTCAAATTAGAAATATATATTAAATCGTTAGTCATCGTAACAAAAGTCAGCATAAGATCTCGAAAAGCACTTTCATAGCATACAAAGTCGCACAAATCTGCACGCACAAAATAGCTCAACGCGAAATTACCGCCATTTCGACGTCGCATTATATGAGGCAAGTTTTAATAGGCTCCACTTGACTGCCCAAAATGATCCTATAAACCAGTAGCTATATACGGGCGCATTTTATGGATAGCCAACACGTGTGCAACGAGTATCCTGTGCTGCCATCCCGACGGGAGTACTCACACACAAGATGCGAGTCTAGAACGTCTGAGCTTGGCGCGCGCATACACGAATTAATAAAATTTATATATTTTGTTGCCGCAATAACGGCGGCTCGGCGGCGCGGCGGCTCCCCGGCTCACTTCTCTCTGTCGCAGCAGTGAACACTAACACATTTGGAGACCGTTTCGAGGTTTATTGAGGCGAGCTCGAGCGTCTTGTCTTTTATTGCTTTGGTGAAGACGACCGACGATGGTGCCGGTGTCGAGATGAAATGAACGCGATTTAATATAAATGGTTTATTGTGCGCAGTAAATTTATGCGGTGGTGATAGAGCGACACGTGCGCACGTGTGTGCTTTTAATTAAAACTTTAGTTTGCATTAAGTGCGATAATTTCAGTGAAATAGGTTTTTTGTTGCTAGTTTGTTTTTGAAACTATTTTAATGTTGTTGTTTTTATTCAATGTTGTTTGTTTGTATCGTTGAGTCGGGTAAATATAAACAAGTTTGTTTTCTTTCTAATTCGAGCAAGGAAATGTTATATTTACAGTTAATATATATTATACTTGAATTGCTTCGCCCGTCCCTTCGACCTACGCGTCTAGTATGTAACATTATTAATTATGTTTTTTGTCTACAAATTTAGAGCTCAACCTCAAACCTCAATTCCAACACCGTTTCGCTGAGGAGCTGTGCTGCTGTCCTCCGGACCTGATTTGAAAAAAAAAAACAAAAAAAATATTACAGCTCGATATTGTTGTTATAACTGTAATATTTATAAAAAACACCTAATTTTTAACTCGCTTTTGTATTCTTGATATATATCGCACGCACTTTCAGTTTTCTGCATCCGGTTCGTACAGACTGTACGCAACCAGTAAGCCATCATACATCTGTGTGAGACACACCACACAACTGCCAAAAGCACTGTTTTTTTTTTAGTCATCTGGGGAAAATAGTATAAACCACCAACGACCTACCCGGAGCAATTTTTTAAAACACCCACCCCTAAACGCGGTAATTATCTGCCCTCTACATATCCTATGACTTGAATTGGGTGGCCTCCTATCCACATACGAGGTTTCAGCTTTCTATCAGCCGTCTAATGGGCGTCTATACGACCACACAAACAGACATTTTACTTAATTTATATATGGGTAATTCAGTTGCGACCGGCCGAATTTCACCATCGTATCCTTTCATGAAAATATGTCCAGTACGACCATCCCCGAAAATGCTTATACTAACATACAAAATTCATACAACATACATACATCATTCATACCATATATATAATTAATACTAAAACTAA
>JAAAKO020011816.1:0-17468 GCA_010015015.2 Bolitophila cinerea | reverse complement strand
TAGATATATACATATTTGAGGAGAAGAGCACAAGTGTACATTCTAAATTGCAAAAGAACAACTCGATTCGGTGTTGCCATAAGCGTACGACGCGCCGCCGCCACGCTGCACACACACACACAACACACATACACATCTACAAAAAGCTCGCCGCTAAACTTTCGGGCAAAAGTTTGCACGTTATTTTACTATATGAAATGTGTATACATTTATTTATGTACGAGAATCCGCAAATTCTGCAGCACAGACACTGTGTTCAGTGTGTTCATTGTATGTGTGCAGTCTTATAGATACGAGTATATAGTTATAATAATATATACTCGTATTCTTGGATTGCAAATGCAAGACGTGCGCGCGCGCACACACGACAAAAAACTTCTTTGTGTAATCATCGCAACGAGCTTTTCTTCGCTTTGTTCGGCAAATAGAAGATTATTAGCGAATGGCACTGCGATTACATTATTATATACTAAAATCGGGCGCCGGAAACATGTTGTACAGATAGTGATAGGATGAGGCGGCTCGTTGAGCCAGTTTCAGCCGGGACATTTGTAAATTTCTTGATTTCTCTTCAAATCTTTATATGTAGCTGAGAGCACGATAAAATAAACTTTTCCAAGATATCCTGCGGATTATATATTCAAAGTTAAACATAAGGAAATATTGGTGTATATTACAAAAAATTACGTTTACGAGGCCTTATAATATATAATGATTAGATTCGTTTTTTGTGCGGTAACACATTTTTTAATCTACTGAACAAGATCTATTAAATAGTAAAAACAGAGACAGAAAACATTGATTAAAACCGTCTTTTGCTGTCAATAATGATGTTTAACAAATATAAATTACTAATCTCAAATTCAGAGAGCGTTCAGCCTTCTACGGCGCAGCGACCCTTGCGCTAAAGATTTGTATCATACCACATCTCCACTTCCTTATGGAAGATGACAACAGGTCGGCGAATAAACTTTTTTTGGGGATTTTGAAAGTTATCGCCTAAAGATAATTAGAAGATACTTTATCTTCAACCTCCATTTTTGTAATTCCGCTTTGAAATGATTGTTACAGTACAAAAGCCAGGGATAGAGTACAGATGTTTGCGCTTTTTACACCGTACACCGATAGACAAAATTCGTTACCCTTGTAAGCCTGAGGCAGGTGATTCAGTATTTAAGACCTCGTATGCATTTGCTCCGACTGACTGAGATTTTTGATAATTTCTACAAGCGGATGTATTGGCCAAAAGCTAAAAAGTGGCGATTTATTTCTCAATATAGTCTCATTTTAGCTCGATGCACTAACCCAGCGATGATTCAAAATCATTAACCCGTGTTCTCGAGGTCTGCAAAGTAGATCTCTGTGGCGGCGATCCAAGTGCTCTTTGATTTCGCTGCGCTTTAACATTTTTTTTCGACAATACACTAACTGTCAAATGGCCAACTCGCAAAATAAGTGGCCACATGTTTGTTTTTTATTCCAAAATGACCACCACATTAACATTTTCATTCAGATGGCCAAGTAAATGACCACTGTTTCCTCTTAAATGGCTATCAAATGGCTACAAAATGTCCACTTGGCCACTAGGTGGAAATCCGGCATTACGTAGTCAATCTGTCTTTTTTATTCGCTTCGCCTTCTTCTAATTATCATCATCATCAACAAGATCAAGATCAAGATTTTGAGGATTCACCCAAATATCGCATTTTTTCTCTGAAATTGTTTTATCGGGCTATTTCTTCACGGGTTATTATTTTTCGAAACGTTTTAATTTAGGCAATTGGCTTACAAAAAATATTTAGGCGATATAAACTTGGAACAAATTAAATTATCATAATATTTTATTAATTTTCATTAGATATCTCTAAATTAAGCAAAACGTTGACTTGGTGGAATTAATGCGTACGTATATATACATTGCTCATTATTTTAAGTAGTTAAACAATATTTTATAACCATTCGTTGAAGTCTGTAACGTTAAGATAATTTTTACTGTAATGTATTTTTAAAAACCTTTTTTTACAAAAAAGATAGATAGCCAAAATGTTTTTAGTTATAAAATAATCTCAATAAGAAATATATTTTTAAAAAACATGTTTTACTTTACTACTTTGTTAACAATAAAAGTTATTTTGTTTAATTTAAAGGCAGATTAACTACGGATTAAATAACGATTTTTAATTAAAAATTCAGATTTATTGTAGAGTTCAATGCACAAGACTTTCCAGATTTAAACAAACGACGAAAATATGCAACGACAACGGACACGATAACATAGAAAATACTTAAAAATTGAGAATGCTAATACTAAACCAGAGGAAAATATAGCTAAACTTTCTGTATTCTTCGATACCATATCTGTTAACTTAGAAAAAGTGCAAAGGTTAAGAAATGGGACATTACTTGTTCTGACAAGAAACAAACTCCAAACCAATTCACTCTACTTAAAGCCACTAGACTAAGTTTACTAGGCGACATTAAAGTAACCGAACACGCATCACTCAACTCCTCCCAGGGAACAATTATTGCCACGACATTATAGAAGAAGAAAAGCACTTATCTAAAGATGGGGTTACGTATGATAGGAGAATAAAGAAAAATATGCTAGCACTGGTTCACTTGTAAACACCACACTATTAATTCTTACTTTTAATACAATTAAACTGCCTGAAGAAATAAAGTTGGATTTTTACGGGTTAAAGTTAGACTTTACATTCCTAGCCTTTTACGATGCACAAACGGCCAGATGATCGGTCACTCAAAAAAACGCTGCTTTTGGAAAACAAATTGCGGTAAATGTGCCAACGAACTGCATAGCACCGATAATTGTACAACCGACCGATCTGAAAAATTCCTGTTATGTCTTGACGAACATATCGAAATTAACTGCAATAATAATCCGAAATGTATAAACTGCACTGAGAATAATTAGCACTTTAGCTTTGATCGTAATTGTCCTAAGTACGTAATTGAAAACGCATTAATAAAAACAACAGACCGGATTTCATATAGAGACGCTAGACGAAAGTTCTTTCGCACACAAGTAAATACACAGATACCGCAAGATACATACAGCAGAATAACAGAAGATACAACCAAATAAAAAACCAAACAAACAACAACAGTAATACAAATAACCAACAACTACATCCATCAATCAATACAAAAACACAAACACATACAGCCTCAACTCCAATAATAAAAACAGCTTTTCAAAATCCAACAATACATCCACAATCCATACCACAATCATTAGAAATAAATTCAACTAATCTAACAACACAGAACACACCCACAACCACAATATAAAAACATAGCAACAGAAATCAAAAATCCATTACTAGTTCCAACTTAGCTCCAGTCTTCAAATGGTTCCCTAAAAACGACTTCCACGGTAGTGATCATTGCCCAATCATCTTGCAATACAAAAACTTCACAAATTTCAACAATAATGCTAGACCAAAATGGAAGGAAGGCAGAGCAGACTGGGGCAAGTATCTAATTCTCGTAAACTTAAACACTGTACTGGAAGCGGAAAACTATGAGAATATGATTCAGTGCCTCACAAATAATTTATACGAACAAGTTCTTTTTTTATTCCCAGAAAAGAGAACAGCAAACCTAGAAAATAGGTACCATGGTGGAATACTACAGTGGAAAACGTAATCAGAGAACGAAAAACTGCTTTAAATATAGCAAAACGTATGCCCACTAAAGAAAACCTAATACACTACAAAAGATGCAAAGGAAAAGCCAGAAAGACCATAAACTTAGCACGCAATACATCATGGGAATCATATGTTAAATTACTTGCAGTGAACTGTGGAGCAAAGTTAGAAGAGTGGTAGGACAGCCGAAAACAAACCAAATCCGAACTCTCACAGTAGGAAACAACACAAAACTTACTGACCCAAAAGATATTGCGAATGAACTAGCTAAACAATTTAGCATTAACTCCGAAACCCACACATACAACCGACTATTCCAGGAACGGAAAAAAGTAATAGAAACTGCCAGATGCCCAATTCCAGGAAAAAGATACTATAAATATGGATTTTACAAAAATAGAGCTAAACATGGCCTTAAATACTTGTAAAGGAAAATCTGAAGGACCGGATAAAAAAACTTACAACATGCTCAAAAATCTAGCTGACAGCGATAAAAATATTCTCCTGAAGGTCTATAATAAACTATGGTACAAACGTATATTCCCAGAAAAATGGAAAGAAAGTCACATAATTCCAATTCCGATGTCAAACAGCAACGAATTTCGACCGATATCTATTACAAATGTTCTAAGTAAAGTAATGGAAAAACTTGTGAGCTCACGACTAGTAGGGTTCATTGAAACACATGACAAGTTGTCTCGACACCAATCAGGATTCCGGAAACAAAGATCAACTATCGACAACCTACTGATTCTACAAAACGATATACTAAATGGAATGCAACGAAAAGAACACACGATATGTGTGTTTTTTGATTTAAAAAAGCATACGAAAGTGTTTGGAGAAATTTAATCATCAAACAGCTATTGAAATGGTGACTAGGAGGCCATATTGTGCACTTTGTCACAAACTTCTTGGAAAAAAGAAAATTTACAGTTTTGAACGGAGCGACACGTTTGAAAGAATTCTTACAAGAAAATGGCGTACCCACAGGATCAGTACTCAGTGTAGTTCTTTTTCTTACCGCAATGAACACAATAACGGAAGTCATAGAAACAGTCAAACACCTGGTCTTTGCAGATGATTTGGCAATCTACATTACAAGTTCGGATATTCAAACTATGACAACTACACTTCAAAACAAGATCAACAAACTCGAAAAGTTTACTAGTTATAATGGTTTCGAATTGTCTGCACACAAAACTAAAGTGCACCTCTGCAGGAAAAATGGGTGCGCTGTGCATCACTTGCAGATAAACAATATTCAAATAGAAATGGTTCAGACTCACAATTTTCGAGGAAAAAACGTTTGACAAAAGACTCGACTGGAAGGCGCCACGAAACATTAAAAAAAAACCTGCATCAAAAGGATGAATATAATGAAGGTACTGTCAAATTCAAGATGGAAAGCAGAAAGAAACACCCTGCTTCGAGTCTTCAAATCGCTTATACAGAGCAATCTGGACTATGGATGCCAAGTTTACGGGAACACACTACAAAGTATTACCAACAAACTTGACCCAATACTCAACTTAGATGTACAACTATCGATCGGCGATCATAGAATAAGCCCTGTAAAAAGTATACTAGCAGAAGCAGCAGTCTCAACACTCCGGCAAAGGCGTGAATTACCTAATATAAAGACATTTATATAAATCTGCAGTTTCCCAAAATGGCCGATCTTTCATACCATATCCGAAAACGAGAACAACCGATGATGGCCAGTAAAACTCCCAAACCCCTTTCCATGACCGCGACAATTACATATAACGAGCTAATGAACGAATATCTGAACATTCATAAATAGAACCCTGAAACAATTCAACCTTGGACTATCAAACTGGAAAAAATTGTACGACTTGACCTATCTAAGCACAACAAAGAGACAACCAGCCCGACCGTATACAAACAACTATTCAAAGCACTCCTCGACGAAATAAGCCCATAAAAATGTATTTTAACCGATGCATCGTATACATAACTGGTAGTGGATTGGCAGTAATCAACACTGAAGGTCCTCTACAGTTATTACGATTACAAAAAGATACCACTATCTTCCAAGCGGAGGAAACAGCTATTTTAAAATCAATATCGCTCACAGACAATACCTTTAACACTGTAGCAATCGTAACGGATTTCCTGAGCTCAGTACTAGCAATAAATAATCTACAAAATAAAAACTCTACAATAACCACAATACGAAATAGAATGTGCCATAATAGGTTATAATATGGCGCCCAAGCCACATTGGCATAGAATTAAACGAGTTGGCAGATCACAAAGCTAATATAGCTGTAGATCGCGCAAAAATCAACCAAGTGAAATTAGACCAAGAAGATGCATGGAAAGCAGTTTATCGGAAACTTAAAATTATACACGATGAAGACTGGAGAAACGAACAATACTCAAACCAGCTTCGAAACATCATGCCGACAATCCAAAACAACAACACTACATCCCACCTGAATATCACTCGAAAACAACGAGACTAAGGATTGGTCACACCAGAACCACACATGATTTTGATTTTACAAGGAGTACGCCACCCAGATGCAAAAACTGTAACGTGGAGCAAACCGTACAACACAAATTAATCGATTGCACACAATATGCCGAAGCAAGAAGAAACATCCAAATCAACAGAGACATAGCAGACATTCTCAAACCATCATTGGAAAATGTAACAAAGCTTATAAGCTATCTTCAAGAAATAGAATTAGTTAATAATATTTAATATATATGTACCAAACACAATACCGAGGTGCCCATAACTCATAACCTCAATATATATATATATATATTTTCGTTGATCTTCAGCAAAAGCTTTCAATTATGCTTATCTTTAAATTAACATATAACTTACTTTGTCTAAACAATATGGAATGAAAGTGTATGCAATCAATTGTAAAATTTCATTATATTTATTAAAAATGTATAACAAAAATTACAAGTTTACAAGTATTTAATATCTTTCAACGTACGATCTAATGATTTAAATTACTTATCTCAAATTCAGAGAGCGGTCAGCCTTCTATGGCGCAGCGCCCCTTGCGCTGAATATTTTTATCATACCACATCTCAACTTCCTTATGGAAGAATGTCGGCGAATAAACTTTTTTTTGGGGGATTTTGAAAGTTATCGCCTAAAGATACTTAGAAGATACTTTATCTTCAACCTCCATTTTATAAATTCCGCTTTGAAATGATTTTTACAGTACAAATGCCAGGGATAGAGTACAGATGTTTGCGCTTTTTACATCGTACACAAATAGATACAATTCTTTACCCTTGTAAGCCTGAGGCAGTTGATTCAGTATTTAAGACCTGGTCTGCATTTGCTCCGACTGACAAGTGGCTTTGACACTTTAATACATATCTGTTGGAGAGACGTTGGAGAGAGCGAGCTTGTGCATCCTCATTTAAAGTCATTCTGAGATTTTTGATAATTTCTACAAGCGGATGTATTGGCTAAAAGCTAAAAAAAGTGGCGATTTATCAACATAGTCTCATTTTAGCTCGATACACTGACCCAGTGATGCTTCAACTTCATTAACCCGTCTGAAAAGTACGTTTTCTCGAGGTCTGCAAAGTAGGCCTCTTTGGCGGCAATGACCTCCTCATTCGATTCAAATTTCTGTCCGGCGAATGACGTTTTCAAGTTTGGAAACAAATAGAAGTCGCAAATCTGGAGATTACGGTTATTACGATGGCAGAGCATTTCGTAGTCGAATTCGACCAATTTGGCGGAGGTGTGAGCCGGTGCGTTGTCATGATGAAAAAGCACAATTTGTGTTCGCCATATGCGTTCGCCTATTTCTGCAATTTGGCGTCGAATTGGACCAATAATTCGGCATAGAAGAGCTCTGTGATTGTTATTAACTTCAACAGGTAGTCAATCCTTCTGAATCCCAGAAAACGGTGTCCATCACTTTTTCGGCCGATGGGACAGTCTTAACCTTCTTCGGAGCACGTTCGCTGGGTGAAGTCCACTGTTTCGACTGTTCCTTGGTTTTAGTCAAGAAACTCCTTTGGATTGCGCTTAAACAGCGTCAAACACTGCTCTGAAGTCTAAAGTGCTCTCACGGTTGTGATTGTTTACCGGAAAAAACTCGCAAAATAAGTGGCCACATGTTGGTTCATTATTCCAAAATGACCACCTCAAAATCATTTTTATTCAGATGGCCAAGTAAACGGCCATAGTTTCCACTTAAATGGCTATAAAATGGCTTCAAAATGTCCACTTGGACACTAGATGTTTCACATTTATCTAATTATCATCATCATCTACATGATCAAAAAAACATTTTTTCTGGCTAGTTCTTCACGGGTTATTATTTTTCGAAATGTTTTAATTTAAGCAATTGGAGTACAATAATTTGTTTATGCGATATAAATTTAAAATATAAAAAAATATAATATTATTTTAAAAATTTGCATAAGACATCTCTAGATTAAGAACACTTGAATTGGTAGAATTAATGTTGCTCAATATTTTAAGTATTTAAACATTATTATATAACCATTCAATGAAGTATGTAATGCTAAGATAATTTTAACTGTAATGTATTTTTTAAAACTTTTTTTATACAAAAAAAGGTTGATAGCGAAAATGTCTTTAGTTATAGAAGAATCACAATAAGTAATATATATTTAAAAAAAAATGTTTTTCTTTACTTCTTTGTTAAATATAAAAGTTCACATTTTTAATGAAAATTTAAAGGGCAGATTTATTACGGATTAAATAAAAAAATTTAATTAAAAATTAAAAATAAGTGAAACTAAAAATAAACAAAAAAAAATGCTCACCATGAAAAGTTTAAAAAAAGACATTAAAATTTTTTTTAATTTTTTTTAAATATAACCATAACTAAAAAAAGTTTTTTGTTTTTGTTAAATATAATTTAGTTTACAAAATAATTAAAAGTGCTCGCACGTCGTATTTGTAGATGCACATTTTATATTATTATTTTTTCTAGTTGTAGTTCAAGTTTCTGTCGTTTGTTGATCTTCAGCAAAGCTTTTAATTATGCTTATCTTAAAACTAACATAAACAATACGGAATTATTAAAAATGTATTACAAAAATTACAAGTTAAAATAGTTTTTAATATCTTCTTCTTTACGATTTGATTATTGGCCAAAAAAGATATACATTATGTTAACATTAATTAGGTCAAATATGTATTTACTTTTAGAAAATATAGATGGAAAATGTTTTATATAAATAAACATTACAACTATCATTTGGTGCTTTAGCAAAGCTGAAAGCTCTCCAAAAACGTGCAAATACAATCCTGAATCCAGCATGTTTTATTAGTTTACATTATACACATAACATAAATATTACAGATAAATGATATTTTTCAATAATTCCCGGAATAACTCACCGAATAAATCAACAAAACTTAAAATGGATCATTTTATTTAATTTCCTTCCATGGAAAAGCTCAGGAAATACGCATGCAATTCTAGTACCTTCTATACTTGTGTTCATTGTTAACGTGTATTAAACATAGAATGTATCTGTAAGCCCGAGCTCGTGCGCACATAATCCGAAAGCGCTATTTTCCAATCCCTTCCACCCCTAACTCCCCGCTTCCACGCGCCCATTCATCATTTGCGCATGCTGCTCCAAGCTCTCGTATAGTGCATTCTGTATTGCGTTTCGCATATGCGGCCATAGCAAATATTTACTCGTGCACTTTGCGAGCTCGCATATAAACTTGTATTTATTTGCGCAAATTGTTATTCATAAATAAAAATTTATAGTCGAGCTGGCTCAATAAACCAACGCGCTAAATTATATGGGTTATAAAATAACCCGCAATATATTCACATATAAAATTGATTGTATATAGATATATTTTATATAAATCTATATGTATTGTATATAAATACTCGACGCGACGAACGCGAGGTGCTTTTATAGGGTGGGATCGCACTCTCTGAGTAAAACACACACTCATACAAAAAAAATAACGGTTGTTTTTATCAACACACAAAAAATACGTATCGATGAGCCAGTCTGCCATATGGCAAATGCAGCAGACAGGCTGCGTCCTCGTACTATTTGTAATCTGGCGCTGGCGCGGCGCTGCCGATGCCGCAGAAATAGTGAATCCAAACTAATATATTGTGTTCATAAATACTATATTATACATACATATACATACATATTTATACAACATACCAGACAAACAGCAGTTCAATATATATGCTCATTTAAAAGTGGACTAATGTACATGTTGTGTGCTTCTGGCTGATTCTGAGAGCACTAGATATTTATGGTGCATTAAATTAAATGATGTATGATTATGGCAGATAATGAGTTTTAAAATTAATCGAAAATTGGCACGACTATAGATATTAATTCATAGAATCATATTTCATCTGGGACGTGTCATTAGTGCCGGTGGTAAATGAATATTTCGCATTGAATAGAAAGTCGTGTGCAAAATAAAAATTTTAACAACTCGTTTTTTTGTCTATTTCGAGTTTAATGAGGCCACAATTTATTATTTTTAGTATTATATCCGTGATCGGAATTCATTAATATTTATGTACGATGTACGTGTTCAGGAATTGTGACCACATATATAAAGATGCAATAGTTGTGCAGTGGTTTTGCAATTTCATCGAAACGCAGATTTGGATGGCATCGTAAGCAAACTTTTGTTCATAATAATAAAATCTCTAACTATTTACATCTTCAGTTTTACATCCGACAATCATTTGACTAATCTTGTTTGTTTTTTAATATAACTTCTTACTTTATTTGAAACTAAAATTTACGTTTTAATAACCATAAAGAACGTCCTTATTCATGGTTATAAGGATTATGGGGATTTTTGGGGGTGACAGGCAAACTATACCTTGTAAAAATCTCCCAAAATCTCTTTTCTCTCTTATTCTCTTGTGTTTTTGTAAAATAAAAGAAGAGTGCTGCGCTTGCGCAGCACATGATTGTTGTTGTATACCGAAAATGTTTTGGGGTCTATTTCATGCCGCCTTTTTGGGCCATTGGCATATTCAAATGTTCCCGAAAAAACGACCGATTTTGTCTATGTATTAAATATAAAGTACATATAAATAAAATCCATATTTTTGGTTTTAAGTTTTCAAAGATATAGTCAGGTTCATTAAAGTTGATCCAAAAATGTTTTCTTGAAGTCTGATACACGAATTATATGCTTGTTATAAGATTCTTTCGGATCTACAACATTTTATAGATGCAACCATATCACCATAGCAAAAATGCGGCTTTATAATTTATTATACTAATAAGATTCTAGCTATGCAAACATATGCAAACATATTTATCTTGTAAACCTGAAAATATCAATAAATGTATCTCACTAGTCAATACGGATATAAGTCGGAATTCAAATTGTGCTAAGTTTAATGGACTAAATCCTTAAACTTAGCCCAATTTGAAATCCGACTTAAATCCGCATTGACAAGTGAGATACATTTATTTATATTGGAAAGAAGAGTTTGAAAGTACAGATGGAAGACCATTTAAAAATACTGAAAATAAAATAGGCCCTAAACTGAACCTAGATCAACTGTAAGAAAAGAAGAGTGATAGTCTAAAATTAAAACACATTGTTTAAGATAAGAAATTATTTATAAGATTTACTGTGGTTTTGTCAAAAAAAATATTATCCGATTTCGCCAAAAGCTAATTATGATTAACATTATCAAAGGCTTTGGAAAAGTCCAGAAGAACAAGGAAAACCAGTTTTAAATTATCTAGAGCTATATTAATATCATGTGTGATTTTTAGCAAAACAGTTATTGTAAGTACTATGATTTATTCGAAAGCCGACTGAAGTTGAAACATTAAATTATGTTCATTGATATAGTCAACTATTTGATTTTTAATTAGAATTTCAAAGACCTTGGAAATAATATTGCCTGTTACTTATGGGACGGTAATCATTACATATAATCGATCTTAGTTTCTTTGGTGTTGGAATAACTTTGTCTTTCCTCCTAATATTTGGAAAAGTTGACGAAGTAACTGCTGTTATATATGGCTGTAGTTCATTAAAGGGTAAACTAAATATATCAAAGATTTTCATATTTAGTTATTTCAGCGAATCGTCTTTTGAATGATATGAGCTCTAAAAAATGGTAACCGGTCTAAAACAATCTAAAAACTATTTTTCTAAAAGCAATTTGTCTAAAATCAATGTGTCTTAAAACAATTTATCTATTTTGTTTTTTTTAGTTAGTTTTAAATCTTTTTTTATATATGTATTTAGTCAAATTGTTTTAGAAAAATTATTTTAGACAAATTGCTTTTAGACACATTGTTTTAAATAAAATGGTTTTGACAAATTGTTTTAAACCAATAATTCGCAATTTCTTAAAATATATAGTGCCATTAATATTAAAAATATTCAAGGGTTGAAATAAAATTGAGAAATATTGTGCTTTTAAATATAGCCAATATTTTTTTGTTACATTGAATATTTTTTTGTTTCCATAAATACAATTTTGTACCAAAAAGAAAAGTTACAAAAGTAACTTTTTACGTTCAATTTTCTCTGAACGCATTTATTTGGTCATATATATTTTTTTGGTGACATTTTTGTTTTTACCTGGATATATTTGATTGGACACAAGAAAGATTTTTGGTGACATTTGTTATTTATTATGGACTTAAAAATTTATTTTTAATGTGACTTTTTTTTTGTACAATTTGTTCTTTTTGACACAGTTTATTTTTTGCTTTTATTAATTAGCGGAAATTTTTAAGCAATAATATCTTTAATCTTTTGTTTAAACAACATTAATTTCTTTTGATATGCTTTAAGTTACCACTAGCATCGGTAGTGTCAGACATTGATGTTATTAAAAAAATGCAAAATTAGGAGAATTTTTAGCGGTTGATGTTATCGTAAGGATTTCAAAACGTTGGAATACAGAAGAAGGAATATATTTCTTTTACTCCAATATACCTAATATGCATCTTCACAGACTGTTTATTTATTATTATTAAAATGTTTCCTTTCAATCGAAATTTTCAGAAATCTATTTTTTTTTTTATTAAAAAATGGATGATGTTTTCTATATATTGGAATTTTGAGGATGTTTGGTGATGTTCTCTAGCTAATATCAGATGTTTTGATAATTGAAATCAGATAATTTATTCTATTTAATTAATACAATAAAGTTATGTTCAGATGATTTTTTTAAATAGAAAATGGGACGAAGCTTTTACATGATGATTATATAATTTGCGCAGAGGTCTTTCCACACACGCCTTTCTATCTTTCATTTCTTATTATTTCTGTATATTATTATGCCAGGTACAACTGGCGGTTTCAGGGGGGAAGCATGGTGACATGTCCTTTCAGGAAATATTATATAAACCATGTATTCCATTTTTTATTATATACATTAATTTAATTTCTCTGTATATGTTATGGGAATATCAATATCTTCAAGTGCTAACTTTATCCTTTCCGAATCTCGGCTATGGTCCTTACATAATTTACAATATAATTCGTCTCTATATAATTTTAAATAATATAAAAATCTTAATAATGATAGTAAATTCCAAGAAAAATTCAATATTTATGCTAAGGGAAATAAAAAATGTTCAGCCAGAAGAGGAATAAGTGCTGAATAAAGCCCTATTTGGTAGAATATTCAGAGCGTGTCGTTATTTTCAGGTTGGTTCGTCTAATAAAGAACTTAATAAATTCAAGTTGAACTCATTCAGGTTATTTGGCTTTATATGGGCCTGAATAAAAATCTACTCTATTGTATTTGATTAGGTATTTTAAATTCCGTTTTTTAAATTCTGGATTACAAAATTCGGAAATAATAAAATTGTTGTTTCTGTAAACATATTTTAGAATTTTATTTTTATTTTATGTAAAACAGAATTTTTAAAAACAGAATTTTGAGAAACAGAATTTTGAAAACAGAGTTTTGTTAAAAATTAATTTTAAAACACTATTTTTTTTAAGTTTAATACCATCGTGACGATATGTCCCATCCCCAAAACATTTTCTAGATTTTCATATGTAACGTACACTGCTCGGCACACCACAATTTCAATAAAAAATATACCTTCAATGAAACGTAGGTAGTTTTACAGCTCCTCTTTTATTCCAAAAAAAATCATCATTGTATAAGTGCAGATTTTTGAGAAATGACGTTTTTAGTATATATATTTTTCAGTGCATTTGTTTGCAGGTAAAGATACTTTGAAGATATTTTTTAATTTTTTTTTTTTATTTCTTACTTTAAAAAAGTTTGACAATGAAATTAAATGTTATCATTACATTGTATAAAGTTTATTTAAACAGGGACAATACATAGCTCAAATACGCGAACAGAAGTATTTTACTAAACATCTGCTAAAATGTATTTAGTTTCAAATTACAATGAAATTATTTATTTTATAAAGAAAATTCAAACTGTTTTAGTTGAAAACTAAAAGATACACATGCAAATTAAAAAAAATGCATCAAAAGGACATTTAATGTATATACATGCACTAAAAAAAGAGTAAAAACGGCATTTCTCAAAAAGCACCACAAATACAATGATGGTGTTTTAGGAGTAAAATAGGAGCTTATCAACTGTAAAAGAAACATTTATTTCATTGGAGGTATCTTTTTTGGAAATCTTTGTTTGGAAAACCGTGCGTTGAGATTTGCCTGATACTCATATGATTTTCATTAAATAAACCTTTTAGTTTATAATATTGAAGAACCTATCTACCTAAATTTTTTTAAATAAATATTAAATATTTGATTAAAAATGCTTTTTTATAATAACAAATATTTATTATTCCAAAAAGATTTTATTCTTTCTTTTTTTTGGTGTATGAGATTAAAGCTTAATCAGCCCATTTTGCGATACAGTTTTACCCACCCTTTTCAAACCTATAAAAAAACTATGTATTTTAAATCGGATGTAATATTGTATTTGAGTTGGTATTGTTCCCAATTTAAATTCTTATCTACAGATAAATAAAATATAATTATATATTGAAAAAAATTGTTTTATTTTTATTGTAATGAGATTTATTGACTCATTAATATGCATATACATTTTTTCTCATTAATATGCATATGAAATATATATATATATATATATATACAATGAATTTATATAATCGTTAGCATGGTTTTGATTTGATTGTATATGAATGTTGATGCAGCTCTGTGGACGCGCCGCCATAAATTATAAATAAAATACAATTGATATAAATTTATTATATTTATTAATTGTTGGCGCGAGTGCATGGTTGCATTGCACGTGCGCTGGCGATGCAGCGATGACGTGTGTGCGCATAATTACAATGGACAGGATGTTGCGTCGGGAATTGATCTGTTTTCGCTGTTTAAATATTGTTTGTATAATTGATTTCGAACAGAAAACACGACAGCGTGTGCCCACAGGGTGGTGATGGTTAGAGGAGAATTAGCTACGGCACATAGTGGGACAAGTTGACGTTTTTTTCTTAGAATTCGTTAAGAAAAAAGAAAAAAAATATTTTTTAAGAATATCTATGCAGTGCTAAATGCATACAGTTATCATAATCTGAAAATTGCAATACCAACATTTTCATAATTTTTAGACTGCGACTATAATTAATATTATTCATAGTAGCTCAGTTTGACGAAATATTTATTAATGTTGCCATTTTCTGAACGAAATTGAATCTGTTGGGATGCAAGGATATATGGCAGCCTTTCGTATCGTTGGTGCTACAAAATAACTGTTTTAACACAGTACACATAAAGAGTCCTCAAAGTTTAATCAACAAGTTGAAAACTGACAATATTACTATCGAATTGCAGTTAAAAACACAATTTTCCAAGGTATTTTAACTTGCTGATCAACTTGGCAAGTTTGTCCCAACTTGTGTTAGTGAAGAAAATGGCTCTTAAGCGTTTACCATTTTTTTGTCGAAGTTATTTTTTGCCATTTTTGCGAAAAATAAAATGCCAAAAATGAGAAAAATGCCTATAACTTTGTCAAATCTCAACTGATTTTAAATTGTTTTGTATTATTTGAAATATTATCTATCGTATTTAAAAAGTAAAATTTGAAAAACAGTTTTTTTTTGGGAAAACGGTACGAATTGGATTGGGACATTTTTTGTGTAATTTTAACGCGATTTTCTAGAAAACTATCATCATTTAAAAAAATATTTTTTTCCAGAATGGACAATGTATTAACTTTCAAACAAACAAAATATTTGGATATTTCGAAGGGAACTCAAGTTATAGCCATATTTGTAAGTCCTTAATGACCGTTTTTACGGCAGTAATATAAGCAAAGAAAAAGCTTGGGTGGTAATTACATGTTTTTACTGCAAAAATATGTATACCTATTTTCATTTGTGCCAATTCAATGCAAGTTTGATCCTGAATGGCATTTTTTCGCAACACAACATCCAAAAAAGGGTTTCAGGAATTAATTATTTAAAGAATAATAACTTTGTACATTAATTTAGAAATATTACCTTTTATGTCATTATCATTTCCGGAATTAGCTTTTTTAGGATATAAAATCAACATTAACTTTGTTAACATTAGATTTTAGAAGAACATAATATTTAAGAACAACTTTTTTCTAAATTTCTTTTTTAGATTAGTTATTTTTTCATTAATTTGCTTGAAATAAAAAAACGGAATTGCGAGTTAAGGAACAGCAAATGTTATATTAATTCGAAACTACTGTTATACCACCTCTCTCCTCTTTGTGGGGCGGAATTTAACATAAAATATGTTTTTGTTTTGTTAAAACAAAGAATTAAACTAAGAATTGTATTTATAATGGAATGGAATGCTTTGCAAAAATACTACCAAAAAACAAGTAAAAGATTACAAGACCTTTGTTTTTTAATTATTAATTAAATTTTTTATGAGTTAATTCCGCAATTTATGTTTTCCAGCGAGTTTATTAATTAAATTTATTTCGACGTCTTTGCAGTTCCAGCAAATTAATGTCAAAATAGCTAATCTCTAAAAAGTTATTAAATAAAAAGTTTTTCTTATTATATTTGTTCTTCGAAAACCTAAGGACAAACAAAATAATAATGTTATCGTGAAAAAATGAATTCCGGCTGTACATAAAAGTAAGATCAAAATTCTAATTCCGGATAAGTAAAGACATAGCTTCCGAAAATGGCCTTGTGATGAAATTGGTGGTCATAGTTTCGTTCGAATAAATGACAATAACATCCAAGATCGACATTTTTCGGAATGCTAGCAATATTTATTGTTTAATTTGAAAAATGAATAATAAAAATACAAGAGAACACAATTATCTACCTCTTTTTATTATTGCAATATACGAAGCATGTTCCACTGATCTTGTCCAATATTGCCCCTATGGCACAATACGTTTACGTAACGTTAACGTATTTTTTACGAAACGAATTTGATTTACGTAAATATAGAAATTTGATATTGCGGAATACGGTAACGTAAATTGAAAAGGGTTGCCTTGTGAGTTTACGTATTTTCTCATCCGTTCAATTGATGAAAACCGATCTCACAAACATTTTTATAAAATTGGCATTCGTTTAAATTTAAATTTGTTAAAATTCGTGGCAAATCTTCACTTTAGGGGCGGTGACGTAAAAAAAAAGGTTGTACCCAATATTGATGGAAATGAGCCCCTGATTACGAATCAGGCTTCAAATCGCGTCGTTCGTTAAAGTTTGTATGAAACTTTTTTGTTTTAAGGTTTAAAAAAAAAAATGCTTTCGATAAATTGATTTAAAAAGTAGAAAAGCAAAAAACAAAAACAAACAAAGCAAAAA